>MCFE01000036.1:0-205583 GCA_002104905.1 Basidiobolus meristosporus CBS 931.73 | reverse complement strand
GAGGTGGGATAAAATAAACTGTAACTGGGATTTGTTATGTTTGGGTTAGGGAAAATCAGTTAGGGTACTAGATTTTCAAACGGAGTAAAATTGGCTAAGTTTTAAATGTTGATGCACAACATCACTTCCTTCCGGAAGAGGAGTTTTTTGATACCTTCTGGGTTCCTCTGCGGCTCCAATACTGATCAATAATGGCAACATCATCAAAGTTGGTGTAAGGTTCCCAGGTGTTGTGTTTGGCATCATAGCCTTTCCACTTGACTAAATAAAGGCAATTTGGTTCTTCTCCATCATGGTCCACAATAGCTTCAACTTCATAGGATTCCAAAGTTACTGGGTCTTGAGAAATAAGTTTGAGTGAAGAAGGTGGAAAGTTTTTGGGTAGCAGTGCTCCAGTGTTATCCTGAAGTACATAAGATCCTCCAGTAGTGCGTCTGACAACCTTGAATGGTCCTTCATACTTGGGGTCAAGCTTAGATTGCCGGATTGGATCTAGTGTCATGACATATGACCCATCTGGGAAGCTGCTGTTCCTGTGTCTTGAGGCATACGTTGAAGTCATCTTTTGCTGAGAGGCCTTACTTCTGGCACTGATAGCAGGGTAGACAATGTTGGTAAGGTACTCAAGCCGGTTCTTTAGCTTATCTGTATTCAAACTTGCTAACTCTGTATTCTGGTAGTCTCCAAAGTGGTTGTATCTTCTTCCAAACATCAAGGAAAATGGTGTTGATCCATGTAGAGCGGCAATTTTGGTGTTGATAGCATACTGTACAGTTGGAACGTACTTGTCCCAATTCTTCTTGATACCTTTGATAGATTTCCTGATGATGTTCACTGAGGTCTGAACATGTCTTTCAGCCAGTCCATTAGCTTTGGGATGATATGGAGTGATCAGACGGTGATCAATGGCGCTATTCTGGCAAAGGGCTTTGATCACGTGATTCACAAATTCTGTTCCATTATCCAATTGAATGACCTTAGGGAATCCAAAAAGGCAGAAGAGCTTGAATAGTTCTTGTGCAATAGTGGCAGCATACTTGTCTGGGATAGCTTTGAGGAAGACAAAACGTGTGCAGACATCCACAATTACAAAGAGGTAGTGATTACCATCATCACTAGTGGTGAAAGGTCCAGCTAGATCAATTGCAATATGATCCATAGGAAGGCTTGCATGGATGGGGCTCAAAGGGTGAAATCCATGGCGGCTGATATTGTAAAGTTGACATTCTCTGCACGACTTGACAAATTCTAAGCAGTCAACTTTGATATTTGGCCAGTGATATCCATCAGAGTGTAGCTTCTTCATAAGTGTGTCAGCTCCAAAGTGGCCAAGTAAATGACTCCTCTGTATCAATGTTTTCCTTTGTTCTTCAGGTGGGATTTTCCAAGTTGCTGAATCCAGTTGAGGAATTATTTTGGAAGTTGTAGAGAGTTTACTGATTACATCAGTAATCACATGTCCCTCCCAAGGTGAAGTTGGAAAAAGTCTTGACAGGTGGTCAGGAAGGATGTTGAGAATTCCTGGGCAATGAATAACTGTATATTCATAATCAAGTAGAGTATCAAGCCAGTTGGTAAGCATTGGAGTCAGAGTCTTCTGAGTGTGGATATAGACAAGGGCTTGGTGGTCAGTTTACAAGGTAAAAGGATTACCCCATAGATACTGATGAAACTTCTTCAACGCAAAGACTATGGCAAGTAGCTCCTTCTTGGTAGCAGAGTAGTTTCTCTCAGCAGGTTGTAGGGACCTGGCTTGGAAAGAGATCCAGTGAGGCGGATTTTGGTCTTCATCTTGATAGAGGACTGCCCCTAACCCAACATTAGATGCATCCGTAGCAACAATAAAGGGCTTAGTAAAGTCTGGGTAGGATAAGGTGGGTGCTTGTGGAAGCAGTTGGCAGAGTGACTCAAAGGCTTGGTCATGAGTCTTGTTCCAGGCTGAGGTGAGATCAGGGCTATGGCGTAATGCATCTAAAGGGGCACTCAATGAGGACATGAGTGGTATGTGTTCCCTGAAATAGTTGAATACTCCAAGATAATGTTGAAGTTGCTTGGCGCTAGTGGGTTTTGGCCATTCTGGGATATTGACCAGTTTGAAAGGATCTAATTGGTGGCCAGCTGGTGTGACTATAAATCCAAGTAGATTGATTTTGAGGCGGGCAAAACTGCACTTTTCAGCATTGAGAATCAGTCCAGCAGTTGTCAGTCTGTTGATTACATCAGTGACATGGGTTGCATGATCATCACGGTTAGTGGAGAATATGATGACATCATCAACAAATACCAATGCGTATGGTGCATTCTTGAGTATTATAGTCATGACTCTCTGAAACTTGCTGGTAAGTGTCTTTAGGCCAAAGGGAGCTCCCTGAAACATCCATTGCATATTATTCCAAGTAAAGGCAGTCTTATGCTGATGATCAGGATGGATCTGGAATCGGTGATATGCATCCTTCAAGTCCAACTTGGAGAATACTTTTGCTCCTGATAGTGCGGAAAAGATATCTTGGATTCTTGGAATTGGAAACTTGTCATCTTGGAGAAGCTTGTTCAGAGGTCTGGGGTCCAAACAGGGTCTCTTCAGGGTTAGATTTCCATCAGCATCTTTCTTTGGTGCAAGCGTCAAAGGGCTGTTGAATGTTGTGTTGACAGGGGCTTGAGTGATAATCCCATTGTCAGCCCATTTTGGACTATCTCATCAACTAAGTGTTGACATGAATGCGGAATTGGGTATTGCCTCCTCCATGTTGACTCACCAGGTGGGGTCTCTAGTGTAACAATGGACTCTGGGATGGTGCAGAAGCTGTTCCTTGGAATGGCCTGATTTCTCTCTATGGCCGGCTGAATATCTAATTTGACTGATTGAGAATATTCTTGAAAAGTTGGGGTTAACTCTTCTTCTTCCGGTTGGGATGAGATAATCTCTGGGATTTGATCCATTATGAGCGGCTGAGATTTAGTGATTCCTGGATAGGAAACCAGTAGTCCGCCTATGTGAAAGCCAAGTTTGGTGAAGGTGTCCAGACCAATGACTACCTGAGGTCCATCTGGTATGTCAATCACTTCCATCTGATGGATTATGGTTACTGAGCCACAATGTATGTTGATTGGGTTGGTAATGCCAATTCTTGGGGCTGAGAGATCCTTAGCTGCAAGAATGATTTTTCCTGGTCGTTTTTCTATCTCCAAATTGAGTTCTCTGACTACATTGGGTGATACAATAGAGTTGGATGATCCAGTATCCAGTAGTGCTACGTATGATTGGCCATTGAGGGTGAGTGGCACTTCTATGGCTTTGAGCTGTGTGATTGGTTGCTTCTTTTCTTGGACAGTTGCAATTTTAGCCGGAAACTCAAAGAGGTTGTGATAATCTTGAACTGTAAGTTCTTCATATGCTTCTTCATACCCCATTGTATCATTGGCTGAATGATCATCAAGGATCTGGGTAATTTTGGCTGATGGTGTGGAGTTCTTCTCAGGACAGGCAGGTGATCTATGTCCCCTATTTCCACATTTAAAGCACTTGTCATCAGCATATGGATTATCAGTTTTGGTGTTTTGCTGCTTTTCTGCGGTGTTTCCTGACTTGTTTGACTGCTTGGTGATGCCTTTGCATTCACTGGTAGAATGATAGCATTTTCCATGAAGCTCACAGTGCTTAGTAGCGGTTGACTGCTTCTTGGTCACATGACTGGTCTCTTTTCCGGCTGTTGTGGGGTATTGGGTTGAGCTGCCTGAAGTCTGGCTAACAGCTGCAGTCAAGGTGATTGCCAGTGTACATATCTCTGAGATCTGGTCATAGGTACATGCAGGGTTGCATGCTTTGACAATAGCAATATTGCTCTGTAGCTGGTGTGAAAAGTTTGAAAGAAAATGAGCAGTAAGCGATGGATTATCATCACTAACTCCAGCTAATCTCATTTGTCTTTGGAATCTATCACAGAAGTGTTGCACAGATTCACCTTTTTGCATTTTAGTTTTCCATAAGTCGCAGTTCAGATGTGCTTTCTTGAGAGGATCTTCAAAATGGCTGCAAAAGAGGTTTTGGGCAATTTTCCACGTACTATTGGAAGGAATGTTCACTTCAACCCAGTCAGCATCTTGCATTGTGAGACAGAGAGGCAGAAGTCTAGCCCAGTTGGTGTCAGGGTCTAGCTGGTGTGCAGCTAAGACGTGACTAAACTTGTAAAGAAACTCAGTTGGATTCTTGATGGCATTGGTGCCTTCAGCATAAACAGGCAAGGATCTTGGGACAACCACCGGGGCAGGTCTAGAAGGAGATGTAGATCTGGAGGATTCAAAGGCATGACTTCTTGGTGGCTGATGCAGAGCAAGGCTTGGTGGATTTCCAATGCTGTCAATTACTATGGCAATATTCTCCAGTGCTTCCTTAATTATTCCAATTTCATCTTGGTAACCGGATATAACTTCAAGGAGTTCATCTCTACGGTGATTATCAGATCTTGTTTTGGCAAGCTTTGAGTGCTCAATCATCATGGTATTTCTTTCAAGCATGATGTTTTCAAGCTGTTCAGTAAGTTCTTCCTGATTTCTTCTGGCTTCTTCCAACATGGAAAGGTTTGGATTGCTTGCTGCTGAGGACATCTTCTAATTGGCTGAATGTAATGGAATTCAACAAAAAAAAATGTTGTATCCAAGAGAAAGTGTAATAAAACTCTTGAATGGTTTAACTGAACCAAAGGGACAATTAAGTGCAGAATCTTAGAATTGTCAGAGAGTGGCGGAAATATTAGCAGAAAGATTCTGATCTAATATTGGTCTTGGATATAGCTGGGTTGGCTATAAAGGCAATGATATTTGTTTGCTAGGCAGGCTAGGCTTGGTGTTCTTTGGAGTGCTAGATATACTAGGCTTGGATAGAAACTAGAACGGAATTGTTGGATTCTTATTTTTGCTGAGACAGAATCTTAATTTCGTTGAGACACACACTAAACCAAAAGGTTCAGTAAACTTTATTTATACTTTTCTGATCAAGTTGAATTAGTCAGCGCCAAGGGACTGGATTGATTGAAATCAATTTGGGTGTTCATAGGTGCATAAGATAAATGAAAATTACATCATCAATCAACTGATGTCTTGGCAACTGCACAGTGGTTGGATAGATCTCAGATGACTAATCACCTGGGAAGGCTTGGCAGATAGGTTGATAACGTAATGACCATTTGAAAATAGATCAGGTGTGATAGCTAAAAATAGATTCTGAGGTGGGATAAAATAAACTGTAACTGGGATTTGTTATGTTTGGGTTAGGGAAAATCAGTTAGGGTACTAGATTTTCAAACGGAGTAAAATTGGCTAAGTTTTAAATGTTGATGCACAACAACCTGCCTTGGTGACTTTCCCTCCCCTAACCCTTCTCACTTAATGATTTATTGAATGTAAAAGTACTATTTATACTTTCACATGGTATTGGCATAACAATCACATAGATTAGGTTTAGGAAGGTCCCAAGAACAAGTGTTCAAAGCTTGGGGTTGCTTGAGCAACTTTGAGAATTTTTATGCTCTGGGTACCTGATATTTTTGGTGAAAAAATTCTAAGTAAATCCCAACAAGGATCTTGGTCAGTATTCTCTAGGATTTGGAGGTAATGATCTAAGTGACCAAATTAGGTGAATATTCAGGTGGAATTACAAATATTTATAACAGCTACCCCCCTTCCAACTGCACAGTGTCTTGAGCACTTAAGAACTACCATCTCTCCTTATTAACTTACCTACAAATTCCCCTCAGCTATACACTCTTGTATCAAAGCTACAACAGTAGTGCTGGCTTCTTTGTTTCAACTAAAATAATGATTTTACCTGTTGGTGACTGTGTCCCCCCTAACTGATTTTCCCTAACCCAAACAAAACTAATCCCTGTTGTGGTTTATTTTATCACTTCTCAGAATCTATTTTTAGCTGTCACACATGATCAATTTCATGTGGTCATTACATCCTCAACTGATCTACTAAGCCTTTCCAAGTGATTAGTCATCTGAGATCTATCCAACTGCTTAGCAGTTGCCAAGACATCAGCTGATGAATGATGCAATTTTCACTTATCTTTTGCACCTGTTGATGCCCCAACAGATTTTGATTAGTCCAGTCTCTTGGTGTTTACTAATTCAACTTGATCAGAAATGTATCAATAAAGCTTACTGAGCCTTTTGGTTAGTGTGTGTCTCAACAAAATCAATATTGTGTCTCAGCAAAATTAAGAACTCAACAATTACATTCTAGGTTCAACCCAAGCCTAGCATATCTAGCACTCCCATGAACACCAAGCCTAGCCTGCATAGCAAACCAACCCTGTTGCCTTTATAGCCAAACCCTGCAATATACTGTTGTAAAAATTTGTATTTCCACCTAAATATTCACCTAACTTAGTCACTTAGATCATCACCTTCAAATCCTAGAGAATACTGACCAAAATTCCTTGTTGGGATTTACTTCAAATATTTACCCAGAACATGAAAATTAGATAAGTTGTCCAAACAGCCCCAAACTTTGCACACATGTTCTTGGGACCTTCCTTAACCTATTCTATGTGTTTGTTATGCCAAGGCCAGGTAAAAGTATAAATACTACTTTTACATTCAATAAATCATTAAGTGAAAACCACACAATCTACTTGTCCTCCCAATCACTTCCAATATCTCCAAGACTCTTACAACATATACAAGACCAATATTCAACTAGAATCTCTCTGCTAATATTTCCACCACTCTCTGACAATTCTAAGATTCTGCACTTGGTTGTCACTTGGGCTCAGTTAAACCATTCAAGAGTTTTACTACACTTTTCTCTTGGATACAACAGATATGTTTTTGATGGTAGCTGAGCATTATAAAGAATAAGACTTCCTTTGGCCTTGTTACCCATACCAAGCCAGAGTTATCCTCACAAATTTGGTTGAACAGCTTGTAATTTTGGGAAAGAACAAAAAATGCCAATTATATACAGATGATATTAGTACTTACAGTATTTGATACCACACCAACTTGGTGTCTGTTCCTTCAGATCTAATATATTTTATTGACATTGAATTTACAACCAATCACCAAACATTTAGCAATGCTTAGCGCGTGGTATACCCACCATTGGCAAAGATGGTCTGGCCAGTAATCCACCACCCCTCCGTAGCAAGAAACTTGATGAGCGGAGCAATGTCTTCGATCTTGGTCAACTCCCCGTTCATGCCATTAGCCTTGTGATAGGCAACTGCATCAGCACCCTCCATGGGATAAAAGAATGGCGTGTCCATAGGCCCCGGGGCAACATTGGTGACGGAGATTCCTCGACTACCAAACTCCTTGGCTGCAGCACGAGTGAAGTGCTCCACAGGTGCTTTGGCTCCAGCATAGGTGGAGTAGAGTCCAGTGAATGCGGCAAGGAGGGCTGTCACCACCGTGATGATCTTGCCGCCTTGATTCAGTCGCTTCCCTGCCTCCTGAATGAAGAAGTAGGCGGACTTCGAGTTCACGGCAAACATCTCATCGTACTCCTCCTCACTGGTGTCCACAATGGGCTTTTTGAGCACTTTGCCAACCGTGTTGATGGCGATATCCACGCCACCATACTTCTCGACGGCTGTATCGAATAGACGGGTCACTTCCGAGACCTTGGTTAGATCGCCTTGGAAGCCGATGGCATCTCCTCCACTGTTCTTGATCGCTTCAATGGTCTTCTCGGCATCTTGCTGGGCACTCTGACTGTGGTAGTGGACAACCACCTTCGCCCCCTGCGCCCCGAAATCTCTGCTGACCAGGCCACCTAGATTTTTAGCACCTCCAGTTACAATGACCACCTTGTTCTTGAGTGAGCTGCGAGACATAATCGGTTGCTTAGTAATTGATGTATGGATTTTGCGCCAGAAAATCCATTTATATACCCAGTAGTTGATGTGTCAATAGGCTTTGGCATCACCTGTCCGTAGTTCAGCTAGCCTTCGTCACCGTGTCCCCATGGTTGGTTTAATCTAGTGACGCCAAAATGGTCAAGGATTGGCAAATGAGTGGCAGTCGAGATGAATTGTAGCTTTTCATAGCTCATCGCCAGAACTTTCTCAATACCATTGTTTGTGGTGGCCGCGAATCAAGTTCATGAAGATGGCCAGCAATCACGTTACTCCGTAAATATGAGTTGTGGTACATGTAGATGGATGTCGGATTGGCCATATATCCTACAGTGGTGTAGGAGTAAGGTATGGGAAAATATCCAGCAGAACTGCGGATCCCGAGCAATCTGTTGGCCAGTCTTCACTCAAAATTGATCCACCAAACTCCGCATTGAAACTTTGCTATTGTGGTTGTGTTGTTAATGATGACGCTAAAACCAACTGGCACAGATGATCGAATTGACAGACTGGGAAAGCTATCCATTGGTTCCAGTCATAACAGATGATCGGATCACAGATGGCATTAGATTCAAGGCGTATTACTAATGTCAAGAAGGATAACACGGCATAGAAACGGCTCGCAGTAGAGCAAGGGATTGGGTTGAATTCAAGCAACCATTCGATATAGACTGGTGGCGAAGAATAACTGCTCGATTCGAACTCAGCTAGGATGATTTGGTCACGACACAGACCTATGCGCTGCCAATGATTAATCCTTGCAGTGCGGATGTTATTTTGTGGTACCCTTCGGCCGTCATCTAGAAGCAGACTGCATATGGCTATCGTCATTACGAAACCTATTTAGTGTAAGGTTCAGATCAGCACTAGTGTTCAAAACCAAAGCTCTGATAGTTTGATCTCATTATTTGGATTTTATTCATTTTTTGACTATTTTTGTATCAAACCAGTCGGAAACGTGCTATTGAGGCCCGAATAAGCCACCGTTTACCTACTTGCTGATTCGACACGAACCAGTCCCGCTGTTCCTCCAGAGGCTATCCACGCCGCAGATTGTGGGTTGGGACACCACGAAACCTAGGAACAAAAGATTCGAAAAGTCAATAAAGCATCCATGCTCGAAACAAGTACTTGAGACGCACCCGTTGAATGGCCACTTCTGGCGCGAAAAACATTGTGAATAAATTGTCTGGTGTGTGGTTGTGAGCAACTAACGGCTACAGTGGAATAGGAGTCAATATCAGGCAGGCAATCGAGGTGCGGAAGATTCGGATTACCTCAAACACGACATTATCATCGTAAATGAACTCGTTCTTCTCAGAGTCTTTCTTCAAGGTGTAGAGTGTCATCTGGAAGGGGATTAGACCCACATTACTTCGGTTACCCCGGTAAAAACACTTGCCTGATTTCTAGCTCTCAAGTGACGCAAATTCGTTGATCTAACCGATCCATCGGATGCTCCACTAGCAACGAAAGGGTGTAAAGAGGAACAATCTACGTGCTACAACACATGAGTAACTTATTCCTAACACTAGTACATAGTCGCCGTCAGAATACATACCCATATACATCCTTTATGGGTGATAATTCCCACGGATTTTTTAATATCATCCTTCTCTGTTAAGCGCACACCATTTTCTGCATCCGTAAATACAATACTGTACGAAGATTCGAATTTCACCCAGGATGCGGCCATCAAAAAGGCTAGATGCATACGTTGGCTTTACTCCTGGATTATGCGCATAGGTGAAATGATCTTACCTCGGATACGGTGCGTAAGCATATCAGTGTAGGGATCCCTAAGATCACAAACTAGCAAGCGGCCATCGTGACCGCAACTTACAATATAATCAGTATTTTCGACGCTTCTCCACGAGACTCTTCTAACACATGAATCGTGAGCGGGCAAGTAGTGCACCATATAGTCTGTATGTTGATGTACAACCTAATTAGTTGGAACGTTGTCTATCAGCCTGCTACGGAAAAATACAACACCATCGGCTGGTAATAGCGGGAAGTCCGAGTTCTTTCGCATAATAGCATTCTCCGCATCCCACACAGCTATATTTCCTAAAAGAAAATATTTCAGGTTTCATTTCTTGTAGTCTTTGCCACACGCATACACTCGCTTATACCATTGGTACATCCAGTAGATAGCCATTTGTGCCCGCCCCAACTCAGATTCCAAAGGGATGTGTCGGGCAATTGAGCCTCAAACAACACTTCATCAAGCTGCACTACAGTAGGTGAGAAATTATTCGTCGCAATACACAAGCTTAGCTTAGCGTGGTAAAACCTACCATATATTGTCTTGTTGGGGGCATATGAATGGCCTTGCTTCTCTAGCTTTTTCCTAAGCACATCCGGGTTTGGAACGCTAAAAATTTTCAAAGTGCCATCTCCAAAACAAGCAGCAATGATTCCAATCTTTGGTATTTCATCTTCTCCATTCCACTCTTTCTATCTCATCCGAGGTCAGCAACGAATCCCGAACATTGCTCGAAGTTTAAACTACATACCGAAGTGTCGTACGCCCCATAAGGACACCATTTTAGATCCCATACACAACCGTTAAGGTGTACAAAGCATATATCTACCCAAGGTCGGAACTCTGTTTCCTCGTCACTGTCATCGTGGTATTGCTGTTAGAGAGTCTAATTCATGGTAATGGTTGTAGTTTGATATGATATTCATACATTACATCATTCGCTATAGGCCCCAGATTCCAAATTTCTATATAGCCAGTACTGTTGGTCTCTCGTTCACCAATGATGTGATGCTCGCCGGTCGTCCCCTTGTATCCAGCAACTGCAAGGAATTGGTTCTCTAAAATTTTAAGGCTGCTCAGCGATCGTGTATCATTGCCGCTCTGATTTCTAGTGTACCTCCACTTGGAATTTCAGGACACCAATCCAACCCCCAAACTGAGCCGCCACTATTCAGAAGAAAGCCTCGACGATTTGCTATTCAAGAAATAGAATCCAGAAAAATAAATAATTGAGTAGACATCTGGAATCAACGTGAGGCACGTACGTAACATGTGCGATGTTAACGGTCGAGAGCATATTGTGCCTTCCGTAGAGTGATGCTCGAAGCTGACCTGGGAAGTTACGTTTATGTCGGGAAGATAGTTTTTGGCAAGACTGAGAAATGAGTTAATACCAGGGGTCTTCGTTGGACAAAGTAGTATACTATCCAATCATCGATTATTACCTTTCCTCTATCAAGTGATACTGCTGGAATTTTGACTTGACCTTACTATACGAGCAAGGTTTGGCTTCTTCCTGTCTAAGCTTATATATAGGTTTATCGCTCTGTGGTACATATGTTGCATGATTCCAGTCCATAGATCTATCCTTCTTGACATATTTGTAGGCAGGTTTTTTTCCGCTTCCGCCATCCTTAGGACGCCTACCACGTTTTTTTGGAGTACGTAAGGCTGGACTGGGTTTTGAATCTGATACCACCTCCAGAGGGGTAACACCCTCTGCAACCACTATGCTGGGTGCAGCTTCTGACATGAGAGCAAAGTATCTTGGAAATTTTCACGACCGAACAACTTTATCTTCTGTGTTGATGAACCATCAAGCACAATTAAACTTGAATCAAATACTAGGCATATATTCAGAATCGGATTGTTTGTGATTAAGCAGTTAGCTTACTAAACAGAATTAAACTTTAAACCAACATTAAGACACGTATGATTAAGAAAATGACATCAGTAACTGTCAATATTGGGAAGGAACCTCGGGATTGAAATCAGAAATTGGTAATATAGGAATGGAGCCTCGGGACTGAATAAAGCCTATCGCATGCGAAAACAAAAAAAACCATCCCAGTCGGTTGCGGTTTGCATCAAATACACACCACCATTGATGCGGGGTAGAGTGCTCCACTAATTATGGCACTTTCAACCGTACGCTTCCGACGCTACCAACGGAGATCAGAGCCGCGGAATTATCGGAATTAGATGGTACCAATATATCACTCAATATAGCACTTCGCCAGGGAATATTTGTCATCTGGTCGGAACAGTTCTGCCAGCACCCACAGCCAGCGCCCACAGCCAGCACCCACTGCAGATCAAGGTAACACTTCACAAGATATATATAATCATCACACGTTCCGTGTCATCATCATAATGCGTATTTGGTAGCAATTCAATCAGGTAATATTTTCATCTGACTCAACCTCAATAATCATGTATAATAATGTGACTTGACTATTTTCCCTGTTCTCTCAGGATCTACCCGCCAAACTTGCGAAACGTAAGTGAGTGTCTTTACCGTATTAGTCACTTTCCGGTTACCCCCTAACCCGCCATTGAGTAATATGGAAAAACGCCTTATATATTCCCCTCCACACACCCCTGTTAAGACAAATACTAAAGAATGCACTAGGTCGAATTCCGGCACTTCACAAACTCAAACCGAACCACCTGAGTCCCCCCGAACTCCTAAAATACCAAATACTCTCTCAAAGAATTCCCTACCGCCTTCTGCGCCAATCCCTATACATATTACGTCGAAAAATTACTCGATCCCGAGTGATCTAAGTGTCCCGCAATCGCTTCTCACACTAGTGTCCCTCAATAGCCCAACCAAAGATCTCTTCTCATCCTTCTTAAACGCCGCTGCAGGTGCTGCCTCCACTTTGAACTTGATAAGCACAGCCAAGCAAGCAAACACTCCGACAAAACTTCTCCCTTCGAGCGTTAACCCCAACACCTTCGAAGAGCCGCAAAAAAACTCCCCACCGTATATATCTCGAATAAACCAACCAGCCATGGCCACATCAGCTACAGATCTGTCTGTTGCTTCCCCCGTTACTGCTGGATCTCCAACATCAACTTTGGAGCATCTGGAGCAGCTTAACAACAATCCACCCGACAACCAAGAACACCATTCCGACTTGGACGATTCCTCGTCCGATTTCGACATAACTCTATGTAGATCCAAGAGCGCACCTAACCGAAGAAATATAGGCAGATCTTCAAGTCTGCTCAGACGTGCCAGACCTCGAAGTAACACTTTCAACATCAAGGAAGATGCACATGATTCTGAAGGCTCCAGCAAGACCACAGCCAACAGAAAGAAAAACACAGACTTTCATCAGTTGTTCAAGGATATCCCACCCAGTGCTGTCCTAATAGAAGGTAAGCAGATTGAACTTGGCGAATAAGCAGCACCCACTAACAATGAACGATAACACTCGAAAGATTATACCTGTGCTATACAAAAAGACATTCTAGTCCATGGACGAATGTACATTACCGAAGATTTTATCTGCTTCTATGCCAACATCTTTGGATTTGTAACCAACGTAAGTGTCCTGCTATGCTGCGGGCGAGATCGGCTCACTAATACCCAACATCCTCGAATGGCCAGATCGTTATCAAATTCAAAGAGGTTGTTTCCATTGAGCGAAGGAATATGGCTTTCTTTGTTCCAAACGCGATCCTCATTTCAACGCTACAAAGCAAGGTATTTTCTAGGCAACTTGGATGCATAAGAGTTTCTGTATTGATATCACCGGTTTAGTACCTCTTTGGGTCATTCTTGGCCAGAGAAGCTGCCTTTAACTGCTTGGTGTATTTATGGAGGAAGAATCATCCCGCTCTGGTCGAGAATCTTGCCTATTGTGATTCAGAGACCAACTTGGAATCCCCATATAGCGTGGGCCCTCGGGCAGATTCAGGAAGCGATTCAGACGGGTATAATTCGGACGAGCTTTCCGAGGAAGGCAGCTTCGACAGCAACCCCGCCGAACAGTCCACTGGGTCTGACAACAGTGTTGCTCATCCATCCCAACTGAATTCCACAGCCCCGCAGACGCTTTCGAGAGACTCGAATGCTACTCTCCGCAATGATGTGCCTCCCTCCTTGAATAATGCGAAAGCAACTGTCTGTGGCTGCAACAGCAACCATTTCAAAAACCTCCTTATAGACACCGTCATCCCAGCGCCTTTAAACAGGGTCTACGATATTCTTTATGGTGAAGGTAGCCAGGGAATGAAAGAATTTCTCATCGAGAACAAAAACAAAGGTACTTGACCCAACACGTTTAGCACTTACCCATAGCATCGCAATAACTGGTTTTGAAGATGTCGAGGTTACACCTTGGGTCGAAGGCAAGAGAACGCTGATCTATACAATGCCCATCAATGTGCCCTTTGGTATGGTTTCTTCTCGGTATGGAATAGGAGGTCGACTCTAACATTCGAAACTAGGACCAAAACAAACGAAATGTACAGTTATCGAAGAGATTGATCATAAGGATTTCAACAAGTATGTATCACAGCCTTCAAACGGTTAATGGGGCGGCCCTAGATTGACACCTGTTAGATACACCTCTGTAGTGGCTACCATATCTACCCCAGATGTTCCCAACGGCACCTATTTCAATCCCCAGACACGCACCTGCTTTATGCATGCTGGTAATGGGAAGACCCGCATGGTTATAACTGCTGCCATAACATGGCACAAGACTTCGTGGTTCAAGAGTATGTTCTTGTATTAGTGTGATTTCTAGGAGGCTCTACTGAACAGCAGTCGAATTTCTAGGTCAAATCGAGCGCAGTACGCACGATGGAAGTGTGATTGTTGCCAAGGACACCGAAAACTTTATTGTACGTCATGTCGTGGACAACTCATCCGATACCGTCGCCTCGGAAAAGCCAGCCCCCAAGAGTAGTAAGAAAGCCAAGAAACAGGTGCGCATCAAGAGTAGACGTAACACCGAGCCAACCATCGAGCCGGTGGCCCCGCCACCAGCTGAGACATCGGCCCTGAAGCAATTCCTAAACAAACTGAACCTTACTTCCTCCACAACGCTGGTTGCACTCGTGCTAATTGTACTCTGCGTCTCGAACGCAATCGGTTGGTACCAGATCCGTAATCTGTCGCAGCAGATCCAATCCACCGAAACCCGGTTAACCAAACTTGTCGCTAACAACGCTGTGAACGGTGTGAATGCTGTGAGCGCTGTGCCTGAATCCCAGCAGCAAGTAGGCTCGCAAGAGCATGACCCCGAACATAGCCACCGGCTTGGGGCCCAGCTTCGGCAAATGGAGGAATTGCTTAAAACCATCAATCAGAACATCCTTCCGAAGCCGTCTAATTAATTCGTAAAGCTCATAAATAAACGCTGCCAGCACACCGTGTCTCTATTTCTACAGATTTTTTCCCATTTATTTGCTGATAATAAATCAGGATTAACATTTGATCAATACAATTCTAGAGAAGTATACGAGATGATGCATGAATAGAAGTCATCCGAATGAGTATGAGTGAGGGGGGAGGGTGTCGGGTGGAGATTATAGAAAGGGGATAGTTTTAATTAACGTGGAACTCTGGGTTGTCGAAGAGTAAGGAGCGTGGCTTGGGCAACGTTTCTTGCTCGGATTTGTGAATAAGCTTGAACAATCCAGTACCGATGGGCATGGGGATACCCATGATGATACATTCACTCACGCCCTCGATGGAATCCCGTTTAGCATACATCGCAGCATCGAACAGATGGTCGGTGGTCTTCTCGAATGAAGCCAACATTAGAACACTGTCCTTCATCTTGGCAATACCGAACCGGGTGATGCCCAGCACTTCGCCCTTGTATGTCATGATATCTCCAAGAAGCATCACGTGACGAGGATCGATGGTCATACCGTGCTTGCTCATGGTGTATTGGATCTCATGACAGATGGTATTTCTAGCAGCCTCGATACCCAACACCTTCTGGATCTCCATGACATGGTTGGAAGTCGTCTCGGTCCCTACGATACCTTCGGTCGTCATGACCTCGCGTAATCCGTAGCCCTCAACCAGAAGTTGAACCTTACCACCGGTAACCTCGCTAATAACCGCACGGTTAACCGAAGGGATACCCTTGATAATAACCTGAGGCAAAGCTCGCTTCAAAGCTTGAAGGTTATAATACAACGTAGATGCTTCCTTCTGAGGTACATAAACGCGGACACGGTCTGGCTTATGTACTTGAACGTTGCTAGTGGTGATCTTGAGTTTAGGTGCCGCAACAATTGCGTTGGCAATCTGATACAGATCGGTTTCCAGTTGGAGTTTCTGGATGGCATCAAGATCAATCTTGATCCCGATGTAGCATTCTTCAGGTCTGTAGACTTCTTCAATGAACTCTGCAATGTCACCCAACAATGTCTTCTCGATTCGACCTTTCACGATTCTAGCGGACTGGATATTGTCATCACAGACAAGCTTACTGGTGATGATGGGTGTACTGATCACCTTGGCCGCGTTAATGATTTCCTTGATACGAGGCACACCAAGAGTGACGTTCATACTAGCTACACCAGCAAAATGGAAAGTTTTGAGTGTCATCTGTGTACCCGGCTCACCAATACTCTGTGCACCGAGGGCACCAACAGCTGATCCAGGTTCGATCTTAGCCTTCATATACTTGGACAAACATATGTTGAGGAATGCCTTGAGTTGAGGCTCGGTGATGGTTAGCTTGTTGTTAATCATTTTTCTAACGGCAGGGCTAATCTTCTTGTCGATGTTGGCATTGGGGACTTTAGGCTCGTCCAGAGCCTCGTTCATTCCATTCTTCCCTCTAATCTCCGCTAGTTGCTCCACAACATGCTCACGAACAAAGGTTTCGACTGATTCAAGGAAGGCGCTGTTGCAGACCTTTGTGAATGCTGGCTTCTTGAGCTCCTCTCGGGTAATCTTGGTGATTTGATAGGGAAGCAATGGATGATCCTTTCCAACGGGAGTAACTCCTCTAACGTGCATCAAGTTACGACTGAATTCCACAGGTTGTCCGTCTCCCTCCAATGTAGCGGGGTCCAGACCATCGTCACCATAACAGAATTGAACAACACCACCAGAAGAGCTACGAACAGAGAGGTCATAATGGGTCGTCAAATCCTCGAGTGCCTTCATCAGTCTTCTTTGCATGTAACCAGTCTCGGCAGTTTTGACGGCAGTATCGACAAGACCTTCACGACCAGACACAGCGTGGAAGAAGAACTCGGTAGGTGTAAGACCACTGTAGAAACTGTTTCTCACGAAACCCTTGGCGGGAGGGGTCTTCGAATTGATCAAGAAATGTGGTAGAGAACGATCAACAAAACCATCAGGGATACGACTACCACTAATAATCTGCTGACCGACGCAAGCCACCATCTGGCACACGTTAATCTTGGAACCTTTAGAACCACAAATGGACATAATCAAGGGAGCATTGTACTTGTTGAGCTCAGTCAAACAAATCTGACCAGCGTCATCACGAATCTTGCTGAGTACTCCAGAGATATGCGACTCCAGTGTTTGGTCTTCGTCGCAACCCGGTTGGTTCTCCAATTCTCCATTTTTACTTTTGAAAATGAGCTCGTCGCACTGCTGGTAGGCAGTTTCAACCAGTGCATCCTTCTTGGTGCGGAGGACGTAGCCAGGCTGAACATCACTAATACCAATAGAGAAGCCCTGGTTGGCTAACCAGCGAGCACACAGCTTAGCAAGTCTGTTCATACGAATAGCTGCTTCGTTGGCTCCGTAATCTCTGAGCACAACGTAGAATAAGGAGTATTTGTTTCCATCTCCGACGATAGATTTGTCCATGACACCGCACATGAGTTCACTGTTTTGGATAACGAGGTATCCATCGCTGGGGCAAAGGTCAGGCGCACGACCTTCCTTCTTCTCGAAAGATCTACACTTTGTCTCCAAATTAACCATCACTTTAGACTGCTTGTTTGGTCTCATCAAGACGTTGAAGATTTGCTTTCCGGTCCAAAGCATGACAGGTTTACGGATGGCTGGTGGTGGGATATCTATATGAATGTTTGCGTCCTGCATATATGAGCAGATCTGAACGAACTGGCTTCTGTTATAAAAACGATCTTTGCTAGAGAGTAGATAAGATGCAGTGATAAAATCCTGAGTGGCGGCAATCAGTGGTTCACCGTTACGAGGAGTTACCAAGTTGTTCTTGACCTAGATAGAGAGGAAAAGTCAATACAAATAACTACATAACAGCGAATAAGTATATTCGCATTGTAAGAAATGCATCCTTACTCCCATAAGTTCAATGGCTTCCATTCTAGCTTCTTCTGTCTGGGGCACATGCAAATTCATTTCATCACCATCGAAATCAGCATTATAAGGACTACAAACGCACTCATTGAAACGGAAAGTACGCCAGGGCTTTACAGTAACCTATAGATGACAACTGCTTAGCAACTGACTCAAAATGGTGACTATTCGAGAGAACCTTACATAATGCGCCATGATACTGAGCTTATGAAGTGATGGTTGACGATTGAACAAAGCAACATCTCCGTCGGACAGATGTCTCTCGACGACATCACCGATTCGAAGGTCAGCCGCGATCTGCTCCCTATTGGCGTATTTTAGGTATTTCTTGAAACCGTTTCCTTGTACAATGAAGTTGGCACCAGGATGAACATCTGGACCATTGAGAACGTTTTTGCGGAGGCGCTCAATGTTATGTTCGAAGACACGCTCAGGGAAGGTGAGTACTTTGGCGACATACTCTGGCACCGCAACCTAAGCATACGCTTAATAAGTATCGTGAAAGGTTTTGGCTAAAGTGTAGATAAATGCGTACCTGGTCAATTCGCAAATTAGGATCCGGGGAAATGACTGTTCTACTGGAGAAATCGACACGCTTTCCGGACAAATTTCCACGGAAACGACCTTGTTTACCCTTCAGTCTTTGGCAGAAGCCACGAATAGGCTTTCCGCCCATATTGTTAGCCAGACCTGGAATGTCACTGTTGATGTACATGCCGACAGAAAGTTGCAAGAATTCCCATTGTTCCATCAGGTTCATGATAGAGCCGCCTTTCTCCAACCCAGCTTTGATAAGGGCATTAGTAAAGATGATTTCTGTCAATTTGACTGTCAAATCATCCTCAGTGCTTGCCCCGTCTTGAGCAACAGAAGGTCTAATACAAACAGGAGGAACAGGAAGTGCCCTCCAAAGGTAAGACTCAGGTCTTCCTTCTTCCGGATCTAAGCCAAGCAGTTCACAATCCTGTCGAGCACCAAAGTAAGTACTTAAAAATTACATTGCGAAGTATCGGTATAAAATACCTCTGAAGTTATCTTTTCAAAAAGTTGGAACACACGCAAGGGGTTCATATCTTCTTGGGCCTTTCCAACATGTGCCTTCAACTCCGGTGTAAATGCAATTGCATTCTCAAAGGTTTGCTTGAAAGCTTCTTGCTCTGAGGCAGTTCTCTTCGCACGGAACTTTTCGTGAGTGATCTTCAACGGACCAACCTTCTTTACAACACCTGTGGTTAGAAGTTCAGTTAGAACAGGTTCGCTGAATTCGAGAATAATCCATCTTTACCATTTGTAGCACCGCAATAAGTGCAATAAACGACCTTTTTACACTTATCGTTTACTGCTTTAACAATGTTACGCCTTTGTAAATTCTCTAAGCGAGGAGCACGAAGTCTCTTCAGATAAATACGCCTATCTCCCTCTTCGAGTAAGACCCTACTACAAGTCTATAGAGCGGTTATTCTCTGGATTAATATTCTGCTATAGCTGATGCAGTATACGTACTTTGCAGATATTCTGTAGGATGGTAATGATTGATCTAAAGTAGCCGATATGAAATACGGGGAGGCAAAGCTTGACATAACCGTAATGACCCACACAATCAGCCATTTTCAAGCCACAAGTTTCGCAAAGTGCAGTCTTATCTGACGTACCCTACCAAGTGAAGCGAATTTGTGAGTATTGGTAGGCAGGTAGATTCAGATTCAGCCTACTAGGTAAGAATTGGCTTACCAGTCTCATATCTAGAACACCATGTTTGACAGTAGTGCGATCAGGGATGTTGTAAAGATCACGCTGAGTAACTTCAAACTCGGCAAGCTTCATCATTTGTTGAGGAGAGAGCACTCCGAATTGGATGTGCTTACTAATTTCATAAAATCAATGGTTATTGGCTGACTCAACCAGACACTAGCTTGATGACTTAGTAAAGGGGGATTACATTCTCTTGGGTGCACTCTCCACGACGTGTTCCTTCATATTCAACTTTCAATAATCCAAAGTGGAATTAAATTATCGTACACGCCTGTACTGAGTTAGAAAGCGTGTGCTTTGGCCTGTAGGAGTGGTCGAAAAGAAAAAATACGCAGAATCGATAATTTGTGTATATGCTTCACTGCTGCTGTCATGATTTTCCATCTCAGGCCCTTTTTTTTTCTTGACTGCACTTGTTTTTCTACTAAAACTTTTTCATCCATGAATTCGACATTCGCCACAGAGTAAATGATAATAATCCATTCCAGAATATCTCTTTTGGATGTTACCGAAGGCATTAGCATTAGTTTATAGATCATTCCTCCGATACCGGCAGCGTATGGCGGGGTTGGGGTACTCTTCAAATATCGAGACAAGAGTGCAGTCTAGGAAGAGAGGTTGTTTGTGATGCAATGACGAGAGGTTTATTGAAGAAAATAGTGAAGCCTAAATATGAAAGTTTGTGTATTGGAAGTGACGGAGAATGCTGTATTCCAATTAGTGATTGTGTGCCTTCTTCGTTCTTTTATCATATTTGACAAAGTGCATATTTGGTGGGAACTGAGCCTTGTTCTTCTGGAACCATTCGGCAACAGGATGTACCGACTTAAATGGTGTTTCCTCTTGCAAGTAGAAGTGTAACAAATCTTGAATATTTTGCATGTTGTTTAGACTGGCATTGGGGATTTCACGTTGGCACTTGAGCATGCATTCTTGAAGAATCTATGTAAAAAGCTTAACGCTCATGCTTATATAGACGTGTGTACCATATATGTGTGGCTCTTACCTGGTACTTAACCTTCTTGTCGTCGAATTTGACCTGGCGCCATTTGGAATCATCAGTCTGAGTATACTCCTTTACAATGTCTTTGATGGTGTTCTCAAGTTCTTCGGGGGTAAGTGGCGCTTTTCTGATAAGGCCGAGAGTTGTGAATAGATAAATTTAGCCAAGTTTACGTGTGAGACTGCCCATACCTCCTTTTTTGAGCAGGAGCTTCGGTCGACTCTTCAACGGTAGACTCTACTTGAGCTTCCGTAGTTTCGGTCACTTGGGCGTCAGCTGAGTCCTTTTTGAAGAAGCCAAAGAGGCCATCCTTAGCATAGACAGCTGGTCGGTGATGGAAATAGGCAACGTTATATAGGGAGACGCTGCCGATAGAGTTTCCACGAGCTGTGTTCTTGATAATTCTAATAGCGTTGGGAAAAACCATTTTCAAAACGTACAACCTCTAGTTCTAAGTTGAGCAAGTACAGGTAGCGCGAAATTTTCACTTTGCAAGGTAACAGTAAAAATTTCGACCTTTTTTACTTGTGATCCAGAGTTTCAAAAAATTTCGACCTTCTTTTTTATCCGAAAAATTGCTTGGAGACTTGTTAATTTATGCCAACTTCTGGGCAAGCCTCCCATCTTTATTATTGAACAATCATGTGACTGCTCCAGCGTATTTATATGGTTATTCGGAAGGAATTCACGTCTATGATAGCATGGTCTTCATTCGGGCAGTTCCAGCACACACTCGACCTGTACACTTGGCGAAAATGTTCATGCGAAATTCTTTCACTTTGTTCGCCAAGCGTAATTTCCACGGTAGCCTCTGTAGTCAAAGATCCAGCATTAAATTAGTTCATGACCGATATGAAGCCGTTAACCCAGTAAAGGGGCAAGCAAAAACACCTTTAGTGATTCTTCACGGACTATTCGGTTCTAAACAAAACTGGAAGACACTTGCAAAAAGCTACTCCAGTAGCCTCAATACGGATGTGTACGCCTTGGATTTGAGAGATCATGGTGAAAGTCCCCATATTGAGCCCTTGAATTATGAAGTCATGGCTGAAGATGTGTCCGAGTTTTTAAAGCAGAATGGCCTTGACAAAGTGAACCTCATGGGGCATTCAATGTAAGCGAACTTTCCTCAAGGAAACACACACCTTCATTGACGGTTTTCATTTCGTATACCAAGGGGCGGAAAAGTTGCTATGACTCTCAGTCTAAACGAACCTGCGCAGCTTGAAAAACTAGTTGTGGTTGATATGTCACCAGTTTCACTTAAACTTTCTGGTGACATCGGCCATTTTATAAGCGCCATGAAGCAGGTTGAAGAGAGCAAGCATACAAAGCAGAGTGCTGCTGACAATGAATTGATGAGTTATATCCCAGTGAGTAAGACAGGGCTTGATGGAGGTAATGATTGTACTGATGTGCAGTATTTAGGATCATGGGGTTCGCATGTTTTTGATGACGAATCTTAGGAAGAATCCCAGTGGAGCTTATTCCTGGCGTATACCGTTGGATATTATCAAGAACCATCTTGAGGATCTTGGCGAGTTTCCAACTGAAGAAGGGCTAAAGCGCTTCGAAGGGCCTACCCTGTTTGTATCTGGTAGCAAGTCGCATTACGTCCAACAAAAGCACCATCGTGCCATCCAGGAGTTCTTCCCAAGCGTACAGTTTGCCGAGCTTGATGCAGGACATTGGGGTAAGTAGATCTTACTATCTTACCGACTCAGCCATTAACCGGCTTTCCAACATTCTTAGTGCATGCCGAGAAACCAAAGGAGTTTTTTGAACTCACTATGGAGTTTCTTAAGCGTTAGTCGCACTGAGCATCAGCAGTACTGAGCTTATTTTTTTGAACATCAGTGCTACATGCCACATACCACATACCACATACCACTCACCACCCACTCACCACCCACCACACCAATAAACAAATCATACATCGAGTCGATCAAGTTGTAGCCTATATGGTTTAGGTTGATATGCACTGATTGGGCAATTGGTTGGCACTTTTGAACTTGACTAGCTTAGGTGAAGAATTAATCAATATATGCTTTGAATAAAGAGCAGTCCGCCATTGAATTCCAACCCCGTGATCAATATATATATTTTTTCCCAAGTTTTCCTGACCATGGCTTCATAGTGCGGTAAACACACAATAGTCCTGTTCGTTTTTTCCTAGGCCTACTTTTAGCCATAGTTTCTCTTTTGTGGGTCGGTTGTTTCCGCTGTCCAAAGAAAATTGCTCCTTTTCTATCGTCGTGTACTTCTCTGTCACCAAGCACTGCTTCTAAAGTTCTCGAGGAAAATACCGCTGCTTCTAAATCTCAATAGCCTTCGTTCATATGACCTTAGAGATTGCTTCCTCAATCAGTTCCAAAACCGAGGCTGACTCCACAGCAAATCTATCCAGCTCCTTTTCCAGTGTCCTTTCTTCTGATGTCTCGCTTTCCAACGTAACCTGTGCACAGGAGCCAAAGAGCGTTGAACATAATCCAGTTCTACCCTCAGAAATCCCCTCAGAGAATTTAACCCCAGCAAAAAGTCAAGAAGGCGAAAAGCAGCTCGATCATCAAGAGAATGCTCCGGACTCGCCTACGGAAAGTAAAAATAACTCGCCACTACTGTCACCTACGCCTTCTTGTCCATCTTCACCGGCTTCTGGCAAGCAAAACGGCTCAGAGGCTTCCGAACATTCAGAGCCATTAGATCCTCCTGCCGCTGTTGACACAACACTCGATGATTTGACCCCGGCCCATACACACGATGATGAAGATCAAGGTCAGTAAACACTCACGTCAAGTTGTTGTTTTTTCGAATTGCTTATTCTCATACATCGAATGGGTAGTCGTCCGAGACCAGCATCATGAAGCATTGGATTCATTACGCGAAATTGAGTTGGAGTTTGCAAAACTTCGTGATAGGTATAAATAACATAATAAGCTTTAAAAACGGTGAAAGCAGTGATTCTAACCGGCCCCAAGGATATACCGTGAACGTTTGCATGAACTAGAGGATGAGATAAAGATGGTTGAAAATGGTACAGGCTCCTTTTCTATGAATCGTATTCTCGCTAAGCACCATTCCAACGACTTTGTATTGCTAGAAAATCACCCAGAGTTGACACCTTTGCTAGAAGAGGTGGAAAGAAAAAGGAGAGCCGTGATCGATATGGCCAATGCATTCCGAAATGCGCAGCTATTCACGATTAACAATATAAATATCGGAACCGAATATCAGATTCGCTGTGACTTCGAGGTAAACAATGAGAAATGCATGATGTGCGTAGCACGTATTTATCGTACCTCACATGCAGAATGCTAGGAAATCACTCAAAGCGACGCTATCAGAAGACACTGTGAGTAAGAAGCACCGGCTCAAAAAAGAGTACGAGCGATTGGACGAGGAGATTTGTAAGTATCAGCTTTGTTCATGGTCAGCGGTCGCTAATACTGATATCGAATGTCAACTACTAGATACAGAGCCTGTAAGTCGAAAGATACCGCGGTTGCATGAAACAAATCTCACCCCGGCCAAGCTCATGATGCCAGAGTTTAATATCCTTTTTGCGCTGTCAAGATTTGAATAATCCAGATGCCATCTCGCCAGTATCCTTAACTAGCCTACATTTGGTGTCCAGCCTTGATCCAGCGGAAATCAGCGAAGATTTGGCCCTTATTCAGGTATGTTCTTGAAAGACCGTGTGCTTAGGGGAAGTCATTAACCCTTGAATAGCTTGCAACAGGTACTCATCGTTAAGGCGGACTATTTCACATGCACCATAGAGTAACGTCAGTCTCCACAAGCACAAAGCAAAGTGAGTCGTCTCCCCTTTGAAAATAGCATCATCCGAGTATACGCAGAGTCCGGGAAATTGTCGTATTATGGCCAATGGTTGAAAAAAGGGGACGCGATCATGGTGAACGATTTCAAATCGGATAAATACAACGCCAAATTTCTTTCCGCGAACAAAGAAGTGGTATGTAACCAGTTTGGCACATGAGTGATTAACCTGGACATGCACGCTGAAATCTTTCTTTTTCTAGATTACTGTGCAACGACCCGACGGCTCGAAGGAGCATATCTCTCTGGACATGACCAGGCAGGGCAAGTACGAACTGCAGCTCAAAGTATGAGCTCAGCCATGTACAAAGAGATCGGACGTTGCTCTGTGAGGAACTTTTTGCATCATCATTAGATTCCGTGGTTTCTTCTTTATTATAGATATTACGTTAATAATCTTCCTTAGTTTCTCCATCATATATTTGTGTACATTCTTCTTCGCATCAGGTCTTCTAGCTTATAGCTTGTAGTGTGCCGCATTTGCTTATCCACCCCATATTATACCTGCCACATCTCTATTCTCTTCCGTGGTTTTCCTAGACAATAAACAAGAGCCAGCCAAGAATAGATTCCGAAATTTCCATAAGTGTGTTCAGTACGATCTCTCCTACGATTATATTTAGCAATATTCCTGATTCCATCCCCAAAAGTAGATTGCGCTTGCTGGGGATGGCTAGATGGACGGAGGGGCAGCAAATCAGTGATTAGGCACATCTGTCTGGCTGCCAAAATAAATTAGTACAATGGCAAGTATAGTATTCAACTTGTGAACCTCGTCGGTGGTGGACGCAAAGTAGTTTCCTGGTCCAAGCAGAAGCCCTTGATATAGCATGAGTATTCGCGTTATCCCGAAGAACAGCCGACTGTGGAATCTTGGGAGCAGCCTGGTGATGACTAGTGTAGGCTTGCTTGGCAAAATGTTCATCAAATGTACAACCACCACTGAGGTCCACAACCTCGAGCCTTTTCTAAAACTACTCTTCGATCCGAATAGAGACAGACCAATCATCACAAGTAAGGACCCTTGCTCTGTAATTTCGAACAAAAGCATTTGTTTAATCGTTCTATTCTCCTGCTATAGTTGCAAACCACACCTCAGTGTAAGTGACCGCAAGGATCGAAGGCAGACATCTTTGGCTAATCCGACTGTTTGCCTACTGCTGCTGGACCAGACTTGATGATCCGTTGTTGTTTCACGTATTCCCCTTGAGAGCGTTCTGGAAAAGAGAGTACATGAGATGGTGTCTAGCTGCGCGAGAGATCTGCTTCACCAATGAGTAAGTCCAGGTAAATATGGAGACTGAAATTGGGGATTTTCAAACACAATTGATGCTAGGGCTTTTTCGTTGTTTTTCTATCTTGGACAGACGGTTCCGATCGTTAGAGGGGATGGAATATACCAGCCAGCAGTCGATTTTGCGATAGACCGGATGAACGACGGAAAATGGGTGGGTCCAAAGAGATTCACTGTATCAGGCAGGATTGAAGAGTAACCAAAGTTAGATTCATATTTTTCCCGAGGCCAAGGTCAATCAGACCGACAAGTTGATTCGTTTCAAATGGGGAGTGGGGAGGATTATCATGGAGTCCAAGAAACCCCCGATCGTGGTTCCTTTCTGGCACAAAGGTAGGAGAACTCCGAGGCGTCCGTTGTCGTAGGTGCTGATTGTTTTCAAAGGGATGTCCGACATCATGCCTGAAGGTAGGAGGATACCGATTCCGCGGGTGGGTCAGACCCTGAAGGTGGTGTTCGGCGACCCCATCGACTTGTCCACTCTGCTTGAGGAATCCAAAACTGCCAATTGGGAGCACACAGCCACACGAATCAAGATATGTGATACGCTCTGGCAGGCCATGAATACACTGCAAAGCCACAAATCCCAACCACCGCCGCTGGTGAAATAAAGCCAGTTTCATCCATTTATATATAAAAATATTCGACAATATTCGACAATATTCTACCAAACAAAACGATGAAGGGAATGGAAGGGTGGGGCAGGAATATACACAGGGGTGAGAAGAGTGGTTTGGTCAGTCTAGGGCGAGGTGGCCGCTTCATCAGCAGATGATTCTTGTTGTTGAAGAGTTTCCAGCGCTGTCAGTACCGACGTTTCCAAACGCTTCAGCGCGTTGCGCGAGACAGCGTCGATGACTGGGTTTTGCTTCTTGAACCGTTCGATGGCGTTCAATAGTCGTTGTAGACGTTCCTCGCCCGCGGTTTCGTCCACTCTGAACTTGGTGAGAATCTGGAGCAGGGTTTTTCTTGAACCGGCTGCCTCGCTCTCCGTCAACTGTAGCAACTCCTTGACCAGTTCAGCATGCATGCCATGGTCGGTCTCTTCGCTTTGAGGGAACTGGGATCTGCAGGCAATCAATGAATCGTTAGAGCGAGAACCACGAGATCTCCACCAAGCACTTGGCTTACTTACCTGACTAGTTTGTGGGAATCAGTCCAATCGGCGAATTGCTGGCCTATCTGCAATGGAGATACCATCTCTTCGTCCAGATTGAGCTCCTTGTGTACCTGAACTAGGTCGCATATCACCTGGGGAGCAATCCTTATCATCGCCTGTTGGTTTTTGTGTGACGAGTGGCAGAAAACGGGCAAGAAGTAGCTGAGGCACTGGCGAAGGCGTTGATTGTCAGCCGTTTTGGGATGGAAGTATCCGGTGACCAAGTACGGAAGGTACTGGTCTGTATCTGTTAGCGCCTTGCAGATGAACAGCTTAGAGACCCCTTCAGTGGCAATGGCCAGGATCTCTGGCACATCACAATCCATACATTCTTGGAACAATTGGTCCAAGATGTTGGGGTCATCCAGCTTGGCGGTGAGCGAGCCAATGCCGAAGAGCATGATCAAGTCGAATATAATCATCAACGCTTGTTCCTGCAGCTCAATATGGCCCTCGAGCACGCAGTGGATGAAGACTTGGAAGTTCTCGGCGGCAAGGTTCTTGTCGAGCAGGCAACAGAGACCCAAGCAACGAATCGCCGTTTCCTTCAAGATGTCTTCCGAGCTTTGTGTGGCCGGAATGATGAGCTCATTCAACAAACCGTACATGGATGAGTTGTCGCGTAGACTTTCGTTACTGCGCTCCAACATGTTTTTGGCGATGTTCAGGCATTTCAGGGTGGCCAGTGCCTCGAGGATTCGTTTTTCCATATCCTCGTCTTCATCCAGATCTTGATCTTGATACTTTTCTTTAAGTGCCTCCTCGGTGCTTTCGCGGACATCAATGATGATCTCAATGATTAGCCGGGTGAAGTCTTTTTCACTGACCGAGATCTTCTTCAGGATTGCGATAACATTGGAGAGATGGTTGTCAGGCACGTCGGTATAGATGAGTGTTTCTTTCAACAGCGTGAACATATGTCGGCGACCTATTTCGTCTGCGAAATCAAGGTGTCCCGCCATTAACAACAGCTGGTTCACAATGAACTCTAGCTCGGTTTTTGCCGCGTCCCCCTCTTCGGTTACCAACATGAGCTGGCTGTATTCTTGAAGGTAGACAGCATGCTGAGTGACGTTTGGCAGGGTTTCTTCTAGCTTCTCTTCGTTATGCTTCTTGCAGTAGTCGCAGAACACGCGCGCCAAGAATGCACTCTCTGGTGTCAGATTCTCCCAGAATTGGTCGTTGAAGGAGAAACTATCGCACACTTCTGGGTTCGCCTCGAAGAATGAGCTGAGCGCACTGTCAGCAGCATCACTGCAGATGACATCGAGTCTCTCCAGGAACTCGAGGAGGTTGTTGTCAGCCTGGCTAATCCAGTGCTCGGAGAGCATCTTACTGCATGCTTTCTTGACGTTGGCATCACGATCCGACAATCCCCATTTCAAAAGCTTCTCGCGGTCGTCGATGGATAGGATTCTGAAGTCGCCGATCTCAATCATTGATCTCAAGTAAATACACTTGCGGTTCGTGGCATCCACGTCACGTGCTCTCTCCAGGATGTATGGAAGAATTGCCTCGGTGAGTTCGATATTGTAGAATACGGCGCGTCTGACTTCGGCACTTGGATCATTTCTGAGCATCTCGATGAGCTTCTCCGTCACGCTTCCCACCTCGTCGTCGGTATCCTGAAGTCGCGAAAGCGCGATAGCCACCTGGACACGAACACTGGCTTCTTTGTCCCTGGCACAATCGAGCAACTTTGACTTGAGCTCGTTGTAGAGATCCTCGTCTATCTCGCCAAGGGAGTTGATGGTGAGAGCAATCATCTGGCAAACCCTTAGGCGCACTGGTTTATCTTTCGCATTCACGCCCCCCAAAAGATATTTCATCAGATACTCAACAAAACGCGAGGACAGGGTTTCTTCGGAGGCTTCCGGGTCCTGTTGGGCATCGCTATCAGCAGCATTGTCCTTCTCCTGGCTATACTGTATGAAGGTTTGCACGAACTTGATGACCCTGTCCACTGCAGGCTCCCTTTTTTTGACTGGAAGGATTTTGCTCAGGTTTCGGGTGAATTCCAGGTTGAAGCTCTGCTCTCCAGATAGGAACTGGTTGTCGAGCTTTCGTTTTCCGACCTGGGAGGCCTTTTCTTGAAGCTTTCGTAGAACATTGGCAAGCTTGCGATGATTCGCGACGGTTTTCTGAACCTCCTGAAATATTCTCGGTACGTTCTCCGCCAACGCAGAAGCGATGTCGCTGTTCGAGCTCATGAGTGAACTTGGTGGTGAAGAAAGATTAGTAGACGTTCAAGAACGATGATTCTTGATTACTTTAACTCAACCATGTAAACAAAACCTTTGGTCACTCCAGCAAAACAATAAACAAATTGTCTTCGGCCAATCATCAGGAATCTATTTCTCTTGGATCCAACTTGGCATAGCTGTTGGTATAACTGCTAGCCCAGATGTGAATTAAACTGGATTTAGGTAAAGTGGTAAGGGAGGAATGGAGTAATGGAGAAATGGAGTAATGGAGGAATGAATACATCATTATGTTATCGAGTGTTTCCTTTTTGGGCCCTAATTCCCATACCTGCCTGAACCTTGGTATTTCACTCAATGCATCGTCAGCTCTGTTCCTTACTTCTGATTGCCACCCACTAAATATATATATTCTTTACTTTATATACTTACAAGACTTGAAGCGTTGATCTGTGTCCTTCCTTTTATTGCTTTCTTTCCATTACCTGCTATTATTGGATTCCCATCGACTCCCTTGGCCTCCTAAATGTCCCTTATCGCACATGTGTCGGCCTTCTTTTTAGGCGGCATTGTCATAGCCCCCATGGTGCTTCTGCTACTTCTGGTGCCGCTATATCTATGGATAAATGGAATACCAACATGGCCCAAATCCACGCCGAAGTGTGAGTTTGAAAAAATGGAGAAACCTCTGTTGGTGGATAAAGATGTTCTGCAAGACAGCCGTGTTGGCTGGCTGCGAATTACCCCTCCCCATACTCTGGTCCCAAGAAATGCACCTGTCGATTTCTCCTCCCTGCTGATCCTAGGTCTGAAGCAATTTATAGAAGGAAGACTCGGCACCCGTAAAGACTTTTATTATGTCATCCTGAATCGAGAAACTATATGGCTATACACAGATGAAAAACTGCACACGTGTCTGGGCATTATCAACCTTATGAAATACGACGTTTCCATCTACCCTACCTCGCTGCCTGATAACGAAGTGTTCCACAAAGACTTGCCAATTCAGCTCAAACTTCGAACTGAAGAAGTTAACGCGCATTCAGAGTATTTTGTTTTTGCCAAAACTCCCGTGGAGAAGGAAGACTGGTTCCTGGGATTCCTTCGGGCTTCTCGTATAGGCCAAAATTCTCAGGAATCCAAGGTGGAGAGAAACGCCACCGACTTCGATCACGCAGCCATATACCATTTGATCCGCACAGTTCATTCAGACGAGCATCACCTACAGACACAGTGGCTGAATGCCTTTCTTGGGCGCTTATTCCTCAGCATCTATAAAACGCAATCCATCAAAGATTATTTCATTCGGAAAATAGTCCTCAAGAGCTCGAAAGTGAAAAAACCCTCGTTCCTAGGCGATATTGCGGTACGCGATCTTCACGTCGGAGATAGCATGCCAACCATCACCAACCCAAAGCTACTTGACCTGCAACCCAATGGAGAGATGACTGCTGAGTTCTGCATCGATTACACAGGGGGATTTAGTGTTGAGGTGGAGACCGAGGCTATTATATCGGTTACTGCAAGGTTAAAGCCACTCAAGGTCAACCTGGTTTTGGCCGTTACTCTCAAGAAGCTCTCTGGAAAAATGCACCTGAAGGTCAAACCACCGCCAACCAACCGATTTTGGTTAGGGTTTTGTGAAGATCCAGTGATGTCCCTTAACATCGAGCCGATTGTTTCTGACAAGCAACTCAAGTTCGGCATGATCATTCAAGCAATTGAGCGCCGCATACATGACATGATTCATGAGGCCCTGGTGCTCCCCAACATGGATGACTACCCATTCTTCCCCTCACATGGAACCGGTGGAATATTTGATGATGCCGCGGAGCCGAAAGATCCCTCCCAAGGGCCAACAAGCCCGCGCGTCGACACTGTGGTTAGTCCACCGTCTCCCGAAGACGAAAAAGCCCTGCCTCACAGTGCGGAGCATACTCCTTTGGGCCGTGATGAGCTTACAACTCCCACTGAGATGTTTGAGGACAAGGGCGACACCTCTACCCAGGAAAGCGAAGCCCCGGAAATGGATTCTAACCCTACACCCGAACCTCTGAGCACCAACGATCTATTGTCCCCACCACCGCAAGCCCATCTCCAACACGACAAAGAACAAGAAAGAAACCATCTTTCACGCCCCAACTCACTCTCGAAACTTACCGAAAAGGGACTCAAAAACGTGACTAACGTGACCAGAAACTATGCCACTTCACAGAACACCGACTTGAAGGAGATTCCCGAATGGCAAGGAAGAAAAAACCCCACTCGCACCAGCCCTACACTCCATCCTGCTGACAAGTCAGAGTCATCGGCGGACAAACCGCGTAAAAAATTGATTCCCAGTCCATTCCCCAACTCCAACGAACGGACGTCCGCCATAGCGAACGAAGCACTTGACAGTCCCTCGCTCTTCTCCCCTGAAGACGACATCAAGCACTACGATTCGGAAGGTAGCCACACTTCACACAAGCCTGCCGACACGAAATCACTATAAATCCCCAACATATCTAATAGAATATAGCATTAGTCGTTGAAAAATTGGCATGGACCCCATGAACCAGGCATCATTGCCAATTAAGCGTAGAAACAATCCAGAATAAAGTCACTTCATCAAATCATGCAGACGAGCGGTTTTATTGTTGATTGTAGTAAGTGAAAGTTGATGGTGCTAAACTTACAAAGATAACTCACCAAAATAAAGATATAACAAGATGCAAAATGTGAACTCAAATCAATCCAGTTTAGATGAAGGATTTGACGAATTCAGGGATAACTGAACGAAGCTTCTTATCAGTGGCATCGGTGATTTGTCCGTCCTTCTTGATGGCCTCAAGAAGGTCAGCGTGGTTGGAAGTCATGTGAGGAAGGAAGGCACCTTCGAACTCGACAATACGCTTGACATCAACCTTATCCAAGAAACCGTTAACACCAGCGAAGATGATGGCAACTTGTTGCTCAACAGGGAGAGGCTTGTATTGTGGTTGCTTCAACAACTCGGTGAGACGAGCACCACGGTTGAGCAAGAATTGGGTGGAAGCGTCCAAATCGGAACCGAATTGGGCGAAGGCAGCGACTTCACGGTATTGGGCCAGGAAGAGCTTAAGAGAACCAGCGACTTGCTTCATAGCCTTAGTTTGGGCAGCAGATCCGACACGGGAGACGGAAATACCGACGTTAATGGCGGGACGGATACCCTTGAAGAACAATTCAGCTTCCAAGAAGATCTGTCCATCGGTAATGGAAATAACGTTGGTAGGAATGTAAGCAGACACATCACCACCTTGAGTTTCAATGATGGGAAGGGCAGTCAAGGAACCGGAGCCGAAGTTCTTGTTCATCTTGGCGGCACGCTCCAAAAGTCTGGAGTGGAGGTAGAACACATCACCAGGGTAAGCCTCACGACCAGGAGGACGACGAAGCAAGAGAGACATTTGACGGTAGGCAACGGCTTGCTTGGACAAATCGTCGAAGACGATGAGGGCGTGCTTGCCGTTATCACGGAAGTACTCACCCATGGCGCATCCAGAGTAAGGAGCCAAGAATTGAAGGGGAGCAGCTTCAGAGGCAGTGGCGGCAACGACGATGGAGTACTTCATGGCATCGTTCTCCTCCAAGGTCTTGACGAATTGGGCGACAGTGGATCTCTTTTGACCAATGGCGACGTAGACACAGTACAATTTCTTGCTCTCATCATCGGCATCGTTCCACTTCTTCTGGTTGAGAATGGTATCGAGGGCGACGGCAGTCTTACCGGTTTGACGATCACCAATAATCAACTCACGCTGTCCACGACCAATGGGAAGCATGGAGTCGATGGACTTCATACCAGTTTGCATAGGCTCGTGAACGGATTGACGAGGGATAATACCAGGAGCCTTGACTTGGACACGTTGGCGGGTGGCGCCAGGGATAGGGCCCTTGCCATCAATGGGGTTACCCAAAGCGTCAACAACACGGCCGAGAAGGCCCTCACCGGTAGGAACGTCGACAATGTTACCGGTACGCTTAACGGTGTCACCTTCCTTGATCAAACGATCGTTACCGAAGACGACAATACCGACGTTGTCGGGTTCCAAGTTAAGAGCCATTCCTTGAACACCGGAGGAGAACTCCACCATCTCTTCGGCTTGAACATTCTTAAGACCATAGACACGAGCGATACCATCACCGACGGAGAGGACACGGCCAGTCTCATTGATATCAGAAGAATCGGAGAGACCCAGGATACGCTCCTCAAGGATGGAGGAAACCTCGGAGGTGGCTGTCCAGACGTTAGCATCATCAGTGCAAACAGCTCCAATAGATAGACCACTTACTTGGCTTGGCTCCGGCGGAAACTACGGAGGAAGTAGTGAAAAGTCTGGAAGCCATGGAGAGAGCTCCGACATTGTGACGAGCCTACAGATTGTTGTTGATGGTTATTATACAATACAAGGATGTGGAAGTGTAGACGCTACGTAATGGCCTAGGGCATATGTAGAGGGCACAAGCAGAAATGATTTGGGTTGTCTATGTTTATCTGAATTGCCTCAGGGATGCAGGTGGGAAGGGTGAAAGGACACTTACGATAGAGGCAGCGCTGCGACCAAGAGCTTGACGGGCAGCCACGCGAAGGGCAGTATTTCTAAGCATTTTACCTAACCAAGACAGAACAGAGCAAGATGGTTGACTGTCAGTTTCGGTTAAGTGATGGAGTTGTTATTATGGCTTGGGGTAGAATTTTCGTAGCAACCCTGGTCTACTCCACCAATTCCCCATTCAATGCCAGCGAAGTTACCCATGATGAAATAGAATACCGACCATTTCCCCATGATTGGTCTTCAGTTCCCCACCACTCTCTATTCTCCGTGGGGTACGTCTCTGTGACATCCACTCCCAAATCCACCCAACTTTAATCGCAGTGTTTAGCATAAGCCATACCGGAACAAACCGATCGGATCCTTTTGATGAGGAATACCCGCCGGCGTCGTTGTTGAGGGCCGCGACACGAATTGTGATACGTGGGTGAGCTAGTGAGCGAGGGTAGTAGAGTGTGCTTGCGATGCGTGAATGGAGAAGTGTGGGGAGTGTGAGTGTTTACGTGTAGCAAAATGGGCGCGAGTGAGCGAGAGTGGTGAAGTGTGCTTGTGAATGGAGAAGTGTAGGCAGTGTGCGTGTTTACGTGTAACCAAATGGGCGTGAGTGAGCGAGATATGTAAAGAGGGTGGGTGTGTTTACTTGTAAGCCACAACCAAGCACCACACACCAATTAAGAAAGATCCATGAAAAGTAGACGTTGTTTTAGTCAAAATATTCTCCTTTCACGGAGAACCCTGGTAAATGGTGGTTTAGTAGTGCAATGGGGGATTTTTTTCGATCCACGCAATGCCGCTACTTCATTGGCTGGTGCACTCACAAATACGGATGTTTACAGCATATTCGGATTAATGAATCTGACTAGAGCTCTCAAGGAAGGAAATTTTTTCGTTTAGCGCTGGTGTTTGTGATGGTGGTCGATGTAGCTTAGCTATGCAACGGATTTCCACTAATAATTTCTATATATCCTTAATATGGGTGGATTTAGATGCTCTGACATTTGCACAAGATGCGATATGTGGTCACTGGGGATATAGATCTAAATGAAGGTGGGGGCCAATCAATGAGTTCCAGGATTGGGCAGCATGTTGCTGGGCAAAACATGAATTCCAAGGTGAATTGAAAACGATATTATTGTCCTTTATTCTTCTCCTGAATTTCGTGTTTTCCAGTATCACTTCTTTCGGCTACAGTCACTTTTAGACAGCTTCAACAGTCAAAATAGTTATACTTGTCTGTGTGTTTAGCTCCCAGTTTGACCTTGTTCATTCTATCCTACACACATGGATAATCCCGAAAGCAACCCCACCAGTAATGCGAAGGATGTGGTCGTCAGTTCGCCAGAAAATGTTTCGTACTTAGCCATCCCTAACGAATCGACACAACGCATTTCGCCACCTAAAGACGTCGTAAAAAATGTAGAAACCAGTAATGGCATCAGTCAGACTTGCTCAAAATGTGAGGAGCCAATGACCGGTCAATTTGTACGAGCGCTAAATGGAACCTATCATCTAACTTGTTTCCGTTGCTTGGTAAGAGAGACAGTTTTTGTTTACTTTCTAATGCGCATAGCATCCCACGCACACTTGTCTCATCGCCTTGGTTTTCGCACTGCGGCTGTGTGGCACAGATGCAAACCCACGATCTTGATCATCTACCTTTCCCCTTTTTAATCTTTTTTTGAGCCATTGATTGAACAGGATCACTTACGACTTACAATAGGATTGCGATCAAAGTGTAGCAGCTAAATTCTTTCCAGTTGTAGGGCAAGATGGAAAGCAATACCCTATATGTGAAAAGGATTATTATCGCCGATTGAATTTGGTATGCGAGGCTTGTGGAGGAATTCTCTACGGCTCGTACATCACTGCTTTAGACAAGCGGTATCATGTAGAGCATTTTACTTGTTCTGTATGTCCCACAGTGTTCGGTCCTCAAGACTCGTACTACGAAAATGAGGGAAAGGTGTATTGTCACTATCATTACTCTGTCCTATTCGCCGTCCGTTGTTGCGGTTGTCAAACTGCTATTCTAAAGCAATTTGTGGAGTTGAATCGTAACGGTTTCAATGAACATTGGCATCCAGAGTGTTATATGATTCATAAGGTAATGGCGGCGGTTACGCTACTTCGACTGGGAATGTCTTTCTAACTGCGGCTTAATCCAGTTCTGGAACGTCAAGCTTGCGTCGAGTAACGGGATTAGCGAGGATGAGCATGACGAGGCCTGTAAGTTAAATCCACCCTGATGAGGCATGGCAGCGTTCAATTGCTAAAGACTTGCTTTCTATTCCAGTCGATTCCAAATCGCATACAACAGAGCAGCTGAAGTATGACCAACGACGGATGGAGGACAAAGTCTACCAAATATGGACGATTCTATCTGCGTTTGAAGAGTCTTCTGCAGCGTGTATTTCCGACATGCTGCTGCATGTATCTAATGGCGAGTATCTAGAGGGTGTCAAGATGGCAGAGAACTTTATCAACCACGTCGAGATTTTATTTTCCGCTGTGGATGATCTAGAAGAACAGTTGGCTCGTTATGACGATCATACAGGTGATTTGACTCTGGAACCATGCCACGTAGCTCGCCTGTCTAACCAAGCGACTTTTCTTAGATATGGAGCACTCCAAAGAACCCAAGCTCTTATGTAAAAAAATCGTGAGCTTCTTTTCGCTGCTCTCACATACACAGGAGTCAGGTGTACGGAGGATGGGCATTACCCAGGAGCTTCTAACCTTGGTTGCTGGGCTAGCGCATTACCTGAAAGTCCTCATTAGAATCGCTTTAACCGCCGCATTAAAACTGGTATGTAGCCACAGAGCGCCCAATCCTTTCTCAAGGCTCATCTAACCTCTCTTGCCGTGACAGGAAAATCGGTACGGTAGTGCTACGGCCATCTACGCCTTCCTCAACAAATTGGTTGAGTTCGGTGAAAATGACGCCGCCACAAGAAGGCCGTACATCCGTGTTAGCGAGATCACTTCGGATCTTTGCTTTGGATGCCGCACTACGATAGAAGGGGAGTGTATTCAGTACGAAACCTATCGTTGGCACACCGAGTGCTTCAAGTGTAACAGGTGTTCCACCCCCTTGCATGCCAGGTTCTTTGAGGCAACGTTCGATGAAAAACATTCTCTTATATACTGTCCCAATTGCACCAAGAAGAGTGCCCGGGCGCATGGCTTTCGCTATGTCACTCAGCTGGAGCAATACGCCTTCTTATTACGCGTTGCTCTTAAGCGACTCTATACTCTACTTAATGTTAATGGTAATTCCATATGCGTTGACAATCAGCCTGCACACGTGCTAACTCGCTCGTTACAGAAGATGCACTTACTGCCTCATCCACCCTTTCCGATAAAAAGCTCACCCAGTCCGATACGTCGGACGACTTGGACGAGCCGTCTAGCCCCAAGAACGAAACGGACGAAACCGTCAAGCAGATACCTAGCCGTAAGGTTGACCGTAAGTTGACCGAATCCATGACACATGCCCGAAGACAAACGGTCGTAGAACATCACCAGCACTCAAGCTCCATTCATTCCCTTGTCAATCTGTTCATTGACAAGGATAATGAGATCAAGGTGGTCCAGTCACCCAAGCTGGAGCAAACCAATTCTGGCGAGTATCCTGTGCTTACACAGCACCAAATCAAATCCGGAACCGTCATAGAGAGGCCCATCTCTGGCGCGCATACCAAGCCACTTATCACACACCCACCTCCGTCGGTTGGTGGCCGGAAGCGTTATCTTTCTGAGTTATCTGAGCTAGAAACCTTGATTGTGAAGCATCTGGCAATCGTCAATTTATCGCCGCTCATTGAGAAATTCATCAGTTTCGACGAGCTACTCAGCCTGGTCGACACCCGAAAGGTAACAATATGGGACCGGTTCAAAACCGGGCTGAAGCAAAACAAGAAGCCGGGCAAAGTCAAAGGTACGCGCAACCATCTTGCTGCCTATTGCTGGCCCATGCACTAACGATCTTCACAAGTGGATGGCACGTTTGGACTTAGCCTGGACCAAATGGTAGAGAAATACGGCGTGGATTCCGATCTCGGTGTTATTCCCGGGCGAATTCGAATCCCGATCTTCATTGAAAAGAGCATCCGGGCACTAAGTGAAATGGGTAAGTAGCACTCTTTGACGATCGGACGAACCCCGTGAGTAACCCTCCTTTAGATATGACCGTGGAAGGAATCTTCAGAAAGAATGGAAATATTCGAAGACTCCGTGAACTCACCGAGATTATCGACAAGGAGCCATCCGATATTGACCTGACCAAGGATAATGCCATCCAGATTGCCGCGCTGTTGAAGAAATACCTTCGTGAACTGCCAGATCCTCTGCTCACATTCAAATTGCAAAAGCTCTTTGTGTCTGCGCAAAGTAAGTCCACCCTTATCAACCGACCACTAACGCCAAACTGGCACTAACGCTGCTTCCGATGCTAGAATTACCCAACGAGCACGATAGAAGGAAAGTCATCCACTTGGCGTGCTGTCTGATGCCAAAGCCGCATCGCGACACGATGGAGGCGTTGTTTATTTTCCTCCGATGGGTTTCGAACTTCTCCCATGTCGGTGAAGACGCTGGCAGTAAGATGGATCTGGCCAATCTGGCTACGGTGGTTGCTCCGAATATCCTCTACACCAACTCGAAGGACCCGGTCAAGGACGAGTCTTTCTTGTCCATCGAAACGGTGTACGCATTGCTCAAGTACCAGGACGAGATGTGGCAGGTACGGAACAACACAATTGGAATTGCTCGCGACATCCGGCTAAAATCTCCTCCCTCACTAGATCCCCTCGAATGTCGCTGACATCTTGCAAGAGCAAGGCTTGATAGAGGGCAGCAGCGGTCTCTCATCCAAAGACCTCCTCAAACGGTGCGAGAACTACGTGAAGCTCAGAAAGCCGAGCTTGAACAGCTTGGCGTTGAACCGATCCCTCTCAAACTCATCGGTGGTGTCCACGCCGACCTCTCAGACAGCCAAGGAGATCCGATAAGCGAATCAGTATTCTAACAAACTTAATGTATGGTCATCATGCTGTCCATGGTTCATACAGTTTCCCTACCGACCAACTCTGGCAGTGTGTACACCGGACGGGAAGTACTCAATACATTTATTAATAGCTTGTTTCAGGGCTTGTGGCCTATTTTTCTTATCCACTCCGGTTGCCGTCTCGTTCACTTCTATCTGAATGTCTCTTCCTTTTTCTCTTTAATCCTCATTCCCGCTCGATGTCCCCACCATGTAATTTTCCCCTCCCCCACCAGTATTTACATGTCTTTCTGGCCTTCCATTCGAGGCTAATATTCGAAAAAGAGCAAGAGCATCAAGATATTCAATCGACCCTTCCATTGATTACTTAGTTTAATATAAAGCTGCTTGTATTTTGGATCACTAAGATGCCTAAGCATCCCTAGCATCACCGTCATTTGGGTCATTTGGGTCATGAATATGTGTTTATTTAGTTAAATCTCTTTTTTTCCTGAAAATCGATTTTGTGCTTAAGTCCTATATAATATTCGGCGGTGGTCCACGAAATTTAGTGGCACTCAGTTACTTCAACATGTCCGACGGAATCGATCTTGAAAACTTGGGTATTTAGAAGACGAAGGCAATCTGCCCCATGCAAAGACTAACTGAGACATGCATTTCCTTTGATACCAGCGGAAGATAGCAACTATGACTTTTCAGAATCGTCGTTGAGAGCGCGTGAGGAGCATCAGATGATCCTCGATGAATTCGAACGAAAGAGACGTGCTCGCTCTCTCGCCGTACCAACCGACGATGGCAGAGTTCGTGCCAAACTTAGGGAGTTAGGGGAGCCGCAATGTCTTTTCGCTGAAGGGGTATGATGTCTAGCTTGTATCTGTTTGTCAATCGTTAACTAGACGGTGTTGATTTGCTAGCCTGCGGAGCGTCGTGATCGTTTGAGAGTGTTGCTGTCTAAATTGGATGGCGCTGACGCCGACTCGGACAGAGCTGAGAGCGATAGCGGCTCTGACTCGGACAAGGAGGAGGAGTTCTTCACCGAGGGTAGTACTGAACTGCTCGTAGCGAGACGAAACATCGCCTATTATTCGTTGCCAAGGTATATAAGCACCCACGGGAAAACGAGGGCACTTTGTTAACCGAGGGGATTTTTAGGGCAAAGCAACGCCTTGCACGACAACGCTCAGAGCATGAGACACCCTTGGCGCAGATCAAGTCGGCACGCAAAGAGCTGTACACAGAAATACAGGTACGCCGATATTCACCACTCCGTAGAACTGGGCTTTGGACTTAAATCCATGAACTAGGGCTACGCGAACTACAGCTCACAGATTGGTGATGATCGACCAGTTTCGATCGGCCGGTTCTCTCCTGACTCCAAGATCCTTGCCACTGGCTCCTGGACAGGAATGGTCAAACTCTGGAACGTGCCAAACTGCTCGAACGCGTTGAATCTGCGAGGTTAGTATCCTGTGCTTACTCCCTTGTGTACCAGTGCGCCAATCAAGAAGCTTGTAGGACACACCGACCGTGTTGGCGGCCTTGCGTTCCATCCGCAGTCAACCCTTTCATTGAGTCGTAGTGCCGTGAACCTGGCTTCTGGCGGGGCGGACGGGAATATTCATCTGTGGTCCTTGGAAAGTGAAACCCCTGTGTCTTCATTGCTTGGCCATACGCAGCGCGTTTCTCGAGTCGGCTTCCATCCATCGGGACAGTACCTTGGCTCAGCAAGGTGGAGTCATTTACACCGCCCTCTTGTGTAAAATCGTACTAACCCACGTCTAGTTTTGATGGCACATGGAGGCTGTGGAACGTTGAGACCACACAGGAGCTCTTACTCCAGGAGGGGCATTCGCGCGAGGTGTATGCAATTGCTTTCCAGAACGACGGTGCTCTGGCTGCTACTGGGTGAGGTTATGATCCTTCAAGAATCGCATGTTCTGTTTCTCAACTTTCCGATCCATCTAGCGGCTTGGATGCCATTGGCCGTATCTGGGATCTTCGGACTGGAAGAAGCGCCATGGTTCTGGAGGGCCACGTCAAGGATATCCTGGGCATCGACTTTTCCCCCAACGGATATCAAGTGGTTACGGGGAGTGAGGACAACACGCTGAAGATTTTCGACCTTCGAACCATGCGCCCGTTGTATACGATCCCCGCACACAACTCCCTTGTTTCCGACGTGCGCTTTTTCCATGCTTCAGAGGCGTACGAGACTAGCCGCATGGAGGGAACACCCAACGTGTCAGGGCTGTACCTCGCAAGTTCATCGTACGATGGGACCATCAAGATATGGTCAGCAGACACCTGGAAATTGATCAAGTCTCTCTCGGGCCATGAAGGAAAAGTCATGAGCGTCGATATTGCCGCAGGTAAGGTCTCCTGTAGGTCCGATTTGCCCGCTCGTTCTAACTCCATTTTAGATGGCAACTTGATCGCTTCCACAGGCTTCGATCGCACGTTCAAACTGTGGGCCAACGAGAATGCCCCATTCTGATTCATGTAGACATTGTAATATTTCTTAATACATTCATCCAACTTCCATTCGTGCCGGTCGAGTGTATTTCTGTGATTGCTGCCTAGAGGCGATCCCACTGCGATCCCACTGCGATCCTGAATAAATCGTGATTATATCGTAATTTATTGTGTTGGAGGGGTGTCGATTTTTACTCTGGTACTGGGTGCGTTCTCGAACTTGAAACCTTCTTCTCTTGGGTGAACATCGTGGCTACGTAGTTCTCTTGAGGAGGTCTTGTACAGCACGAAGATAATATAGTATATAGAATACCGGGTCGCTAGCGGCGGAAGTACAAGTATGGATCATGTGACCAACTGGGGAGTCCAGGAAGTATGTGAATGGTTGAGAACAATGGGTTACGAAGCATACGAGAGCCCCTTTCGAGGTAATCATTTCTCCGATTAGCTTGCTCCTATTGCGTTTCCCTCTGTACATACCAGACTTACTTCTCGTGCTTCTGAATACCCTCAGATAATCTGATCACCGGCTCTGTTCTTTTACATCTTGACCACGATGCATTGAAGGAACTCTCTATACGTTCCGTAGGGAAGCGACTACAATTGCTGAAAGCTATTTATCACCTGAAGACGGAGCACCAAATCCCTATAGAGCCGGATGATTACATACCCCCTTGTAAGCTGTCTAGACGAGCTTCTATGGTGTCGATTCGTAGAATCTAATTCCCTTTTTTCTCCTTATCGTTCGTTGAAAACCAAGCTGTAGAACATGACCTGGTAGGGACAAGAGTGATATTTTGCGGACCAACGCGTCAACGAACACCCATAGAATGCGGCTAATTTCGCTAAATCCATTCTCTTACTCCGACACCAGGACGATGAGGGAGGCAACTATTCGGAGGAATATCGAAAATTCCACGCCGCACTCAAAGACCGGGGTAGGGAGAGTTTTGCTACCATTGTATAATTCCGCTTTAGTAACCCAGTTGCATAGACTTGTTAATACAAAGCTTACAGCAGGAAATCGGTCGGCTAACTAGCGATCTGTCCACGTTAAGGGAGGAGCTAAGGCCAGTGTGGAAGCTGGTCCAACCAGAGAAGGTTGCTTGGAACTGTTGTCAGGTTCGAACCAGCTCTAACATTTGATATACTAGGAGGAAAATACGTCACAAAGACGGCCGGCACCGATCATCACCAAATTCCTAGGTGGTTCGAATCACAAGAACAATACGAGCATTTCCCCTGGCTCCAAGCATTGTACTCAGCGAGCCTATGTAGACTCATCTCACACTCCACCCTCCCCGTCTTCACCCTGTGAGAGCCATTGTTCTGGGAGTCACCTCGGACACACCCAATCTCGACCATCACTCAGCGATAACGGATCGGTGGTGAGTGAATCTATTTCCCAGACCTCAATGCACTGACTGACCCAATCTTAGCACAATATGTACCCCTCCGGGCACAGCCCACACAACACGGAGAGCGCAGGTGAGGGGGCGATTCGAGTTTACAGCGACAAAATGCTGGACCGTGCAAATGAAGCCTACAAGAGCTTCAGGATTTCACTAGACGATCCATGCCGGAAGGTGATTGCTGGCGCACTGAAGAAATACAAGATCCACGATGAGTGGAAGAATTACTGCCTGGTTGTTTGCTTTGGGAATTCCGGTAATTGTTTCACTTGATGGTTTGTTGGCGCATGTGCTAAAGATTTCTCACAGAGAGAGCCTTGACCCCAGAGGAAAAGCCTCTGCAGCTTTACCAACACCTGAAGGAATCTACCGACTCTCCGGTCAGCTTCGTTCTGAAGCACGTCAAACAGGTGAAGCACTTTGGTATCAAACCAGACGAGAAGCCAGTATAGATGGCGCTCTCACCCACCGTACACCGTTCACCTACCACCTCCATATACCAAACCGAATAATAAACATCTGGTAGTTGAGATCCTGGGGTACTTGGATCGATATTGGTGCATTTATACAAACAATTTTACCAAAATCGGAGTGCATCCTCATTTGGATCCATCATCACTATTCCACCACCACCAACCTTCCATTCATACATCTTTTACTTCTCTAGTCAGTAGGATATTGTAATGTGGAGCTCGTCACTAATAAAGGCTCCTTGCGATCTAACCGCCACACTCACGTTCACATTACCTCAATCCGTCCAGAATACCAGCGAAGAATCCGACGAGAGAACCAGCCTAGAAAATGTGCCCACCAAATGTACTCTGCATATGTTAAAGGGACAGCTTTTCCTAGATGTAGTGAGGAGATTCATGAGGGAGCATAAATTACCGGTTTATCTTGAGCATCACATACTATCAACGGTCCTATCATTACTCCAATTAAAAATGGACGCTCATCTCGAAGGGCTAACCAAGGCTGGTAGGTATTTCAAGGGAGGTTCGGGCTGAGATTTCGTCCGTCTGCAACCAGTACTATTCTTTCCCTCGAATGCATACTTACTGGTTTTCGACGTGTCACAATTAGAGTCTGAAGCAACCTCTGAAGCGCTAACGCTCTCCTACGAAGAGTTTACCTCGAATTTTGCCAAGCAACATGAGGAGGTACACGCCATTTTCATGCCCTTGTACTTGTGACGATCATGGGAATCGTTAATGTGCATTGATATGTGATCATCCAGGATAGTTTTCCGAAAGCGTATCAGGCCTTGGTGCTCTCCCCGTTCTCTACTGTGTATTCGTATTTATTGGAATTGGAAAAGAAGTATGCAAAGAAGATGCGGGATATACACAAACAGATGGAAAGAAATCTAACGGAAATCCAAGACAGGTAGACACATACTCGATTTATTGACAAGTGGCCCCTCATTAAACATGTGTCTGTTGTTGACAGACATGCAATACGGATGGAACGAGCAGTGGAACGCGGTAACTACGAGCAGGACTTCACCAACCTAGTGTCAAGACATGTCGAGGTAGGCTAGTCAAGCTCGCGCGTTTACACAGAGATAATGCTCATTTTATTTCTGTAGGAAATGGAGGTGGCCCAGGCTACCTGGGGCAGCACACTAGAGGAGACCAAGGCCAGCCAGCGCCAGGAATTCACCAATTTCGTACGTATCCTCTACAGCAAGCACCAAGAAAAGCTGGCCGAGTATGAAAACCATCAATTGAGAGCAGAGGATCATGTGGACAAGTCTATTTTGGACGCCACGTTTCTGGAATTTACCGAGAGATACCCTCATCCAACACAGGAGCTAGCTAGCCTCATGCCAACCGCCGAAACCACAAACGCCCCACCGGTTTGTAAAGCCCACTCGTATAAGACTCTGGCACGTTGACTAACCCTGAACTATAGCCAGAAGACCCTGCCCTTGACAGAACGATTGCGGAACTTCAGGAAATGGGCTTCAGTCGAGACCAAGCGGCATGCGCCTTAGAAATCACCAATAGAAACACTGTACGTTCAACTGTGAAGTTACTGCTGCTGACCATTGATCTGACCTTAGCTGCATCAACACAACAGGAACAAGCAGTCATGCTGCTGCTGGAAAACCCCCAAGCCATCGAAGTGAAACTTCACGAAAAGAAACTGATTCAAAGCAGGAAGCAAGAGCACGACTCTTCCTATCGTGGCGCTGACCCGTCCCGTAAAAAGCTTTTCGGTCGAGTGAACAGCAACGAGTCGTTCTCGAAACAAACCAAATCCTGGTCCCCGATGTCATTTTTAAACCAGCGTCAGGCCCAGCTGTCATCCAACTCCAATCCATCCATGCGGAAACTGGGCGGCTGGCTGGGGAAAGCGATGGAGAACCTTAAATTCGATGAAAACGACTCAGAGTTGGCTGCTTTACATGTGTGACTGTTTGTGGCGAAGGTGTGCTTACATTCTCTTCACTTCTTAGGCGTCGGTTGACTAAAGAGACGGAGCTCGTTGAGAATCTGACCATTTCACTTGGAACTCACGTCAAATCCAGATACAACTTGAGACTCCAGGTAGCAGATTTGGAAAGCACCATGCAAACTGGAGCCGAGGCCGAGCATAACCAAGAGATACATGCGCAAACCACCACATCGCTCTATTCAGAGAATCTCTCTGCCTCGCTGCTTCTGTTGGAGCTTAAAGACTGGCCGAAATACATCAAGGGAAAGTCCGCAAACCAAGGTAGCCAACCTTCCTGGCTCCATTCAAACCCTACGCCTTGCTAACCGGGCCCATAATATCTCAGCATTTTTCCGCAAATGCCGGCAAACAACCGAGTTCCATTTCGAGGATGTTGAAGGCCAGATGAAAACGATAGAAGAGGACTTCCAGGAGCCCAACTTGCCACAGCCAGGTACGCATCACGTCGGTCTCTCTCTGTATTGGTCCTAACGCTGTGACCTTGCTACAGGCGACTTTTTCATCACCCGGCATTCCAACCTTCCCATGATTCATCTGGTATTCCATTTGTTCGTTGGGCCTGAACGTATCTTTTTATGTGACTTGCGAACAAGCCTTCGTCCCACATCCCATTACATCTCCATAACTCATAGCTCCCAGAGGCGAAAGACATCAATCTCACACAACGATCGCCGCTCATCACCGGGCTTCGAAACGTTCTCAAGACATGTCAACGGTACGATGTGAACACCCTCCAACTGCCGATGCTATTGCTGACGGAAAACCTCGAGCTCGGGTTGTTCCCGGAGAATCTGGTGATCAAGAGGGCGGAGTTGATCCTTAAATGTATGAAAGGTTTCATGTTGGAGAATCTACGCTTCGTCCGACCCGAGACGCAGGAGGGTTGCTCGTTCTACTTCACCCTGCCTAAATACATCCAACCGCGACAATTCGACTCGTTCAAGACGTTACTTGGCTCGGTCTTCAAGAAGAGCTGAACGGACTGGCGAGGAACTCTCTCGACTTGAACATGGCCCCCGCTCTAGAGAAGAAAAGGGGAAAAGAACCGGTTGACTACTGTGGTTCACCAAATATTTAATTATGAGTTGAGTTAGTTTACTACAAAGGAAAGTATTAAAGTACAAATATCATAAAGATAGAGGTTGATACGGGTCAAGGTTCTATTAACGAAGGTATTATGAAATAAACTAGCGTAGTAAACTTCCGGGGTTCTAGCTTGCTATACGGTTGTTCGGCTTCAGACATACTTTTTAATAGTATGCGGAGATCTTGGTAAGAGCGGAGGAGGCGTACTCAGGAACGTAGATGACGGTGGTGTAGAGGGTAAGCAAGAAGCCCAAAACGACGATAGTGTTGAAGCAGGCCTTCTCCCATGGCTCCAACATGTAAAGGGCGGTGACTAGTTCGTACTGGTAGTACTTCAGGGAGAGCTTTTCGGTCAGGGAGGACATACTGTGAGTTTGATGACGGCAGGAAAGGAGACAGAGAAGGGAGCTTTGGGAAATGCCAGTCCGTTGAATGCAGGTTTATTATGAATTGAAAAAAATGGGGGAGCGATCGGTGGGAAAATGGGCATGTGTAAGGAGATTTCTATCATATATTGCCTGGTGCTATGGACTAATCAAATCGGCTCCAGGGAATTAAAAAGAGCCTTTCTGCATTCCCATGCCCAATCATGGCTGTGGTGATCAATGGGATTCGGCAATTCTCTTCCATGAGATACCGAGGGCAATCATGCCCATTGGATGCGGCTGCATATGTAAACATTCCTCATGATCCGGCAACGATGGGCCGATTAACAAACTTTAGTCAACAAATTAGGCAGCCACAAGAATGTTGATTAAAAGATTAATTCATCATGTCTTTTATTGAGACAGAGGGTTCGTGAAATAGAACAGAAGGTTGCTGAAGTTATTCCTCATCTTCCTCGGCGTCACCACCGGCGGAAGCCATTCTCTTTCTCTTGACGCGGCCAGGGCGACCACCACCATAAGGAGAGGTCAAAGCGAAGTCGATGTGCTTCTGGGATTCCAAACGGACAACGAAGGAGGGAATGTCGACGACTTGCTTACCAACACGGATGTGTCTTTGCTTGATGAGGACACGGGCGTGGTGGATGGATTTGGCCAAACCAAGCTTGAAGACTTGGGTTTGAAGACGACGTTCCAAGAAATCTTCGACCTTCAAACCCAAGACGTAATCGAGCTTGGCCTTGGACTCGTCCAAGACACCGATGCGGATGAGACGACGGATAAGGGCGTTACCTTCGAAGAGACGACGGGTGTCCTTGGGATCCAAAGTGAGGAGCTCACGAGCGGCACGACGAATGTTGGACAAGGTGTATCCGATTCTCCAAATCTCGCGCTTGTTACGGAGACCGTACTCACCAATGATCTTCAACTCTTGGTCAATACGTTCCTTCTCGAAAGGACGTCTGGGAACCTTGTAGGTCTTGGAGCCTAGAAAATAGAACAATTCGGTAAAGTCCAGTGCCTCATACCGAGCAGGAACTTTCCGGTAACGTTTAGCTAGACTGTCTTATTCGTTCATGCCCAGAGAATATGCTAAGTATCTCTTCATAAGAACAGGTCGCTGTGAGGAAAAAACGAAAAAAAAAATAAAAGGGAATTTCCAACCGCAACCGCTTGAAATCATCCTATTCCTGTTCATGCTGAATACAGTTTCTTGGGGGAGCCATGATGTGCCGTTACTTAAGTCCGACCAAGGGAAAAGGCGGCATCATAAACCAAAGTCCACATTTTTAAGTGACGGTGACTTGTTTGAAAAAAAAACCTTGGAGCACCCTTGTCCTGCCCAATAATCAGTGGATCATCTGCGCGGGAAGGACCCCTGTGAGATCTTGAATTTTTTTTCGGCCCAAAGAATCGACAAAACTATGGACATAGCAAAATCGGGATCCCTCCTTTTCTCCTTCACGCGCTTTAAAGGTAGAAACCAGTGTCAGGTACTTATCAGCTGTGGTTGGGCGGGGTAGTTAGCGTAGTGTAGACTTGGTGGCACATTCACTCAACCAGTTCTTGTCTCTATTTTAGTGAACAATGCCCCACTCCTTCGGTTATCGTGCTCGTACCCGCCACCTGTTCTCTCAGAAATTCCGTGAACATGGCCCCGTCAAGCTGTCCACCTACTTGAAGACCTACAAGGTCGGAGACATTGTCGACATCAAGGCCAACGCCTCCATCCAGAAGGGCATGCCCCACAAGTTCTACCACGGCAGAACCGGTATCGTCTACAACGTCACCAAGACCTCCGTCGGAGTCATCGTGAACAAGCGTGTCGGTAACCGCTACATGGAGAAGCGTGTGAACATCCGTGTGGAGCACATCAAGCACTCCAAGTGCCGTGACGATTTCTTGCGTCGTGTCAAGGAAAACGCCCAAAAGAAGAAGGACGCCAAGGCCTCCGGCCAAACCATTCATCTCAAGCGTCTTCCCGCCCAACCCCGTGACGCTCGCCACGTCTCCACCAAGGACAACGCTCCCACCACCATCTACCCCATCGCTTACGAGACCTTGATCTAGTTTTCGAATTCAAGACCGGAATGGCCCTGTTAATAAATTTCGTTGGCTTAGAATGCATGATTGAATGTGGATAGGAATAAATACGTTGGGACCAGCGCCCGAATACCCCCGCAGTCTCCAGTTGACGGACGTTTATTAGAATTGCCAGTGAGAATTAAGAAATAAATTAGAAAGTATTTAAACAGTAGCGGTGGAAGTCCAAGCAAAAAGGGGGGATGCGATGTGGAAGATCGATCGGACAAAGATGGCCAGGCGGCGCCCTACAAGATCAAGCATTTCTTCTGCTTGGTCTGAGGCTTCTGGGGAGTGAGGACCGCACGGATCGCGTCGTCGAAAACATTCTTCAGTCCCTTCTGGGTCAGCGCGGAGCACTCGAGGTAGCGCACCGCCCGGATCTCCTTGGCCATTTGCAGGCCCTGGGGGTAGGTGATGGGGGCCATACGCTTCTCGCGGAGTTTCTCGATCGTCTCCCGGTCTTCACGCAGATCGAGCTTCGTCCCCACGAGGATGGCCGGGACGTTGGGGGCGTGATGACTTATCTCGGGGTACCACTACATGCAGGCGTTACTCACCACACGGACACTGAGATAAACAGGCCTTTCCATACTGACCTTTGTCTTGACGTTTTCGAAGGAGGGCGGGCTAACCAACGAGAAGCAGATGAGGAACACGTCGGTTTGGGGGTAGGAGAGTGGGCGTAGTCGGTCATAATCCTCTTGACCGGCAGTGTCCCAGAGACCAAGGTTGATGGGCTTACCATCAACCATGACGTTGGCCGAGTAGTTGTCGAACCTAGAAGCCGAGGCAGGGTTAGGCTTGCACACTCATCCGCCCAGAACCAAGAGATGCTTACACAGTTGGGATGTACTCTCCTGGGAAAGCGTTGGTGGTGTAACTAATGAGAAGGCAGGTCTTTCCGACGGCGCTATCAAGGAAAAAAGAAATGCGTCAACCATGTGGGCAGCAGAAGGGGCTAGCTACGACCAGGTGTGCTCAGAGCGGTGTCGACAACGTACCCGTCACCTACAACTACGCATTTGATTGCCTGCATCGGGAATGTACGGTAAACGGGGGAAGGACGGCTTAGGAAGGAAAAAGAAGGATTTAGAGTGGTGCGGTGATGATTAATATGGGTATGAGTAATAAACCATTGGGGGAGGAGTTGCAGTATAGGTTGCGCTCACCCCTAGGATAAATTGTTCCTATCACCACTCTGGATTACAATCGGTCGCGTCTAGCCAATCTCGCCCAGCGGCCATCGCAAGCTAGAATTTAGGCGTGAATACCCCTGCTGTTCAATCATAATTAAGGGAATTAAGGGAATTGAGGGCATTCTGGGAATCCTGGGAACTCACTGGCATAACTGTTCTCCTGACCAACTCCAATGTACGATGATTGATGAGTTTGATTATACCATTGGCTTTTGTAACATTGGTCAATTTATACAATCTGCATTGGATGCCAAACAAATCCCATTTCAACTGCTAATTGCCAAACAAATCCCATTTCAACTGTTTATTTCCGTGTATCCTAGGCGAGATGTACTGTCTGCTGTTCGGGATTGCTGTACGAGATAGATACTAATGCGGCCAGGTTCGTCCAAATAAATCGCTTTCTGGATATTTGTCGTTCCACACCTACAAGGCATGATTAGCTAATGCGCCATGTGTGCTGCTGCTATGAACTCACGTACCCAAGGCTTATCTGTGTTGATGATCCCCATGTAAACCGTGTGAGCATGGTTTCCGTAGCTTGGTGCAAGGTGGCCGAACATACCTGATGTGCTGTATGGCGAAGGCGGCAAATCGTACGGCAAAGGACACCAGTATCGCTGGATTCCCGAGGCTTTGTCCATGAGGCGCTTTTTGGGGGTTAAGCAGATCTCGGCACCACTCTCGGGCTAGAATGGAACGTAAGAACCTATGCCGTACTGATTCATTTGGGGTGGCTAGAAACCTCAACACTCTGCGGGGAAAACAGCACTCCCAGCTCGAAAGAGCGAATGTGGAGCTGAGGGTTGGCCGTGGATTTCTTTTCGAGGGCTCCCCTGGAAGTGGATGGATCGGGATTAGGAAGCAATGCCATTGTGATATCAGGCCACGTCAACTACCAAGCCGCTTTCGAAAGATTTGAGGAGGTGACCATACACCACGCAAGCTCCTCTCCGCTGTCCGTGACTCGAGCATACGTCTAAAGGATTGGGAGATGTGGGATTCCGATTCGTCAGAGAGGCTGGTCAAGGACTACCCACCTTGATATGTGGCATTGCCCGGTTCAAGCCTTGGTCGTTAGCCTTCCAATGGCACATGTGCTTCTGCAAATAGTGCTGCTGGTTCAGGAAATTCTTGAGGTCATAAGGAATGGACCCTCCAGCGGCATATCCTTCGAAACTATGGAATGGAGAAGTAAGCCAGTGTCCACCTCTTCCGCCAGTCCCGCCAGTCCCTACCTGTTCCTGACTTCCTCGACAGTAGGGAAAATCAATTTAATGTCCGGCGGGGTGAATTGATCAGCTCGGATGCTACGCTCTTCCATCTTTCTTCTTTTGCTCTGATTAGGCTGGTCATCCGGCTGGTATCTGGAGAAGCTCTCGCCGAGTTCTTTGGTCAGCCAATCTGGCGTTTTCCCTAGCGAGCCAATGCTCGAAAACTGTCGGGGTTCAGCTTACTCCTGCGTTGTCCCGATGGTGGGGTGGGGTGCGGAATGGACCTACTTGAAGTATCAGGCTGCTCGATTGAAATTGCTTTCCCAGTGCCATCGTGGATAAGATTTCTCGGACCCTCATATGGCCCCATTTATGCAGCTCGGTGCCGGCGTGTCGTCCGGGAACGGAGCCGATGATGGTGCCCTAGCAACGCCCCCCACAAACCATTAGAACATTCGTCCGCCTGACGCACTCCGGAGTTGCTAACCTTGCACGGGGAAAAGTCGTATTTCGAGAGTTTGTCGCGAGTGCTGTTCAGGATATTCCCATAAGCAGCCAGATAGCTCAAAAAATCTCGCTCGAACACGGTGGATCGTCCGATGTCCGTTTTCTTCTGTAGCAGCGGGCTAGTTGAGAGGTTATGGTGGGTCCGGCCAAGTTTGTATGATGCTTCGGTTCGTTTACCTCACGTAGGCCGCCTGGGTTTTGTTTCTAAAGCGAAGGCGAGCAAGATCAATCACTCGAATCAACTCCTCCTAGCGGGAATCCACCTACCTCCAATCCTGAGGAACCAAGTTCGCGGTGTGGATCACGATTCTCACATGCTCCTCATAAAACAGGATCATGACCTGGGCTCTGGTTGAGTAGCTGGTTTCCAGAGAAATCAAGGGTTGTTCACAACCTTACTGTGGTGGGTTCCATAGGGTGGCAATTGAGGTAGGTGTGTTTTGAGGTTGCTATAACGCCGCACTTGTTCCTAAGCGGGTGCGAAATAATCAGATTAGGGAACCCTTCGCTTAGAAAAACCGCCCGGCCAAACTTTCGTAACAAGCCAACTACCATTAAAACGCCTGAATTGGCTCCCGACATCCCGTGGACAAAAAGAATTGGGATCTCCCGGTTGTTTGCCGGTAGTTTTGACATGAACCAGTCAACGTCTACCAGGTAATTAAACTGCACACTGGCCTTCAAACCTCCCTTTGAAACAACAGAGTTAGCCTCTTGAAGTTTGGAGTTAATACCAGCTCAAAAACAACCAAACACCTGCAGTAACTGCTCTAAACTAATCCGCCCTCTATTTTGTTCAGCAGGTGCATCCTGGACCTGGAGAAGACTAAATAAGGTGGAGGAGTTGGCCTCTGAGCCGAGAGGGGCTCGTGAGGTCGAGGGGGAGTTTTTTTCAGAATAGACGGAGGGGGGAATGGTTGGGCCTCCGGTTCTCGCCAAATATTCACGCTCTTCGAGATCGAATTGTTTCTACAGTGAGGTGGGGAGAAAACTTGCGGTTACGTCTGAGTCCACTTCCCCGGTTTTCAACTAAAGCTCGGTGGTTGATCCACCTCAAACCTGCAACTCCAGCGCGAGGAGCTCGTCCTCTCTGATCTGGTTTTCCTTCACTGGATCCAGACGTCTTGTCTGCTTTCTATTATTCATCGAGTTTCGGTCAGGTAGACGGGGCTGAATCAAGCTGCCATTCGATCTTTCATTGATCCAACGAATAAGTGGGGAGGGGGGCAGGATTTTCCCTCCCTGTCACGTGGCTCGGGCCCATTAAATACAACAAATAACCTACTTTTGAAGAATATGCCTTTGACAATGCAGGCCAGGCGTATAAAAAGACAGGGGGTGGCCGATTGGGTTTTAGTCCACCGGTGGTTAGTCTAGCCCGTTGTGACTTACATTCAATAGGAAATGGGGAAGCGTAAATCCAGCAGTAAAGCCCCGGCGAAGAGAAAAGTCGTACTGGACACCACGTTCAACTGCCTGTTTTGCAACCACGAGAAGTCTATATCCTGTCGACTGTAAGAGAAGCCCACCCACTATATACAAGTTTCCACCTTTTCGTTGACCAAGCCTCCATATTGTTTCCATGTAGTGAGAAGGATAGTAAGATAGGCCACCTTAGCTGCCGTATCTGCTCGGCAAGCTTCCAGTGCATGATCAACTACCTGAGTGAGCCCATTGACGTTTACAGCGAGTGGATTGACGCTTGTGACAAGATTAACCAAGAGACCAACGAACGTGAGGCCTCCGGCTCGCCCGTTGACCGCCGGCCTCGTAAGCGCTATGACGAAGACGAGGACGAGGAGTATTGACTCCACCTCGTTCTTAGAATGATGCTATGGTAGTGTACACTTCATGCGAGAGAGAAAAAGAAAGAGATATATCTGTGCGGGAACATTATAAACTTTATATTACTTCAGTGTGGTTTGCTTCGATTCTCTTGGAGGTACATGTGAATTGGGGCAGGATCAAGGGATTCGCCGTGTGGGCTTAATTTTCACCCACACGGCCAAACGTATACTCAATGGTTCGGTGTACTGGGTTCAGCAGTATGAGTAATGGAATCTCCGTCGGCTGTCTGGGCTGCGCTGATCCACAGTGGTTGAAATCCGAATGGGATCAAGTGTGACCAGGCGGTTTCGGCTTTAGTTGCGTGACTTCCGGGTGTTCATGGGGGCTATCAGGTCCTCGTCATGTGACCCGAGGACCAGGTGGTAGTTTGTGTTGGTAATGCCTCTCGCGACGAAGTAGGCGAGAAGCAGAGCAATGCAGAACAGGGAGAAGTTGATCACGATAACCAGCCAGGAGGGGATGCTGGTGGTGGAGATGAACCAGGCTGTTGCGGCGCCGGCGCTCTGCACTGCCTTGTAGATTCCCCCGTATCTTGACAAGATACTTGCATTGTTAGTTTTGGCCCCGAGGATCCAACAGCAGTAGCTTTGGACTATAGCATCGGCAAACCCGCACAGCAACATCAGCACTAGAGCTGAGCTGTAGTTACTGTCGACCAGGTCCGTTGGCGCGGTCAGGCCGTGGGATCGATTTAGCTCTAAAACCAAACAGCCTATCCAAGTCAGCGAGCTAAAGGCCCCAACGAATATCAAGCCTACATTCCCTCTCTTCGATCTGGTGATCAGTGAGCAGTCCAAGAACTGGCCGAAGGTAAACGCGCCAAGCATCTGGGCCGCCCAGTAGGTAACGGTGTTAAACATGTGCGTGCGATCGGTGAAGCTATCGTGGATCAAATGGCCAAGTCGGTATGCGTAGAAAAAGTTCGAGTAGAAGAAGAGGGGGAACAGCAACAGCAGGTACTGGCACCGGAAGGAGTTGTAGATCTGGTAGAGCTCATCGAAGAGGTTGAACCTGCATGGATCCGAAACGTACGTCGAGTTCTCTCGAATCACCAGAGCCGGCGGGACCAGAAGCCACGCGACAGACACTCCAACCAGCATCAGGCACAGAAACCCAATGGTAACATAGTTCAGCTCAACCTGCATGAGTGGGAGGAATCCCCCGATTAGAGAGCCAAGGTTGAAGAGAATCCAGAAGATCCCGAAGAATCGGCCCTTCTGGTTTTCCATAGGATAGGCCATAAGGATCGTGTTTGCAGCGCCCCAAGACAGGGAGGCACCAAAGCCCACCATGGACGCTCCGATAATGGAGAGGAAGGTGTTTCCCGTATAAAGATAATACCAAAGACTGGCTACGTAGATCATGTAGGTGATCCCGCCGATGATGATGCACACCCGGGGCCCCAGGCCGTTATGAGCACTGCCGGCGAAGACGGAGACGATCGAGAACGTCGAGTACAGGGCCACGTTGTTTCCAACTGAGGTGGAGACGTTTATGCCACCCAGGGTCCCCGAGCCATAGTAGATGTTGTAGGTGCCCTGGATGAAGCAAAAGGTGAGGGATAGAACTATCAGTTGTCCTAGCGAGGTCTTCAACATGTCAGGCTCACGGCGAAGTGGCCCACTGGGAGATTTATATTACGCAGCTGATCGAGTGAGCGGCCAATTTAGCCAAATCCGAAAGAAACCGGGCTCGTTTGAGACTGTGCCCTCCTCTGCCACACCACTCTTATGGAGGGAGATTTAACTTCCGTCATACGGTTGCTGGTTTCCTGAGAACGCGCTTGCGGGGATACCGATTAGGATCGTTCTTGGCGAATCCAATTCCAGTGTCGCACCTCGGCATCACCTGTGTTCGGCTGTGCCACCAGTTTTCGATGCCTTCGTATGACCCCTGTGTGGTCAGATCTTTCCAGGCTTCGGTGCTCTGGCTACTTGATTGGGAATGGGTCATGCTGTGTACGGACTCTTTCGTTCACGGATAGGAAATTCATGGAGGAGCCCATTGATATGTTACCCAAGTGGCCCATCACTGGCTCCACATCGGTTGTTCAATAAATCGTTCTTTCCTGTAGATAGTTGGAGATTGATTGTGGTGGTTCTTTTTGCCAGGATTGAGTGACATATATTAGCCAGATGATCCCGATCTCCTGCTAATCCAGATCTTCCACGAGTCGAGGATCGTAATTTGGCTTGAGTAAACCGAACCACTCCGTCTTCTGGATGAAACGACCTAAATCCTATGGCCAACCAAGTAGGTGTAATTCGACGTGTTTCAATGTCGCCGCTTGTCCTTGGCACTCCAAATCCCGATGAAATCCGCTGTACGGCTTGGCTTGGTAGGTGAGCTTAAATGGATCAAACGGTGGAATGCTTGGGTTCCATATTTCCGCCCACTTTGGGGATTCCATGGGAGGCGTATTGGCAAACGCAGTGTACCCATGGCTGACATACACTTTGCCATACAAGCTGCCTCCTTCGGCGAGATTTGCCCCTTTGTATTCACGACAAGGCCATCCGGCGCATCATATATACGGTAGAGAAAACGATACCCGTCCGCAAGGTCACGTGCAGCTGGCATGGCGAGCAGAGCATACGTTGACAGAGACGAGTGAATCCAAGTTTCCAGTGACGGATGGTTCATTGCGGCGGGATTCTCAGCATGAACCGATCAATGTATCAGGATCTTCAGTCGTGACGCATTGTATTACGCACCGACCCACGCTTCTCCCGACGTTTTGGACCAGCGAGTCCTTATCGACCAGAAGTGGATTTAGCTCAGGCCGGTGGCGGCAAATGGTCATGCAGAAACTTCCCTAGCCTTGTCCAGCAAACCTTGGAATCTGGTTCAGGCAGCGAAGACCCCGAATGGAGCGATATGACAACAGGCCGCACACCAATCACCCGAGCAAACTGAAAGGATGGAAAATGCCCTGGGAGAAGGTCGGTTCCCTGTAGGTGGGTGAACTGCGGAAGGGAGGCTTCAAAGGCTAGCGACATACCCGCCGAAAGATGTATAAGCGCATTTGCTTGAGTGTGAGGCCCGTATATCAAGAATGTCTCGCTCCTCGCTCAGGAACAAGGTGATCGTTGTAACTGGAGGTGCTAAAAATCTAGGTGGCCTGGTCAGCAGAGATTTCGGGGCGCAGGGGGCGAAGGTGGTTGTCCACTACCACAGTCAGAGTGCCCAGCAAGATGCCGAGAAGACCATTGAAGCGATCAAGAACAGTGGAGGAGATGCCATCGGCTTCCAAGGCGATCTAACCAAGGTCTCGGAAGTGACCCGTCTATTCGATACAGCCGTCGAGAAGTATGGTGGCGTGGATATCACCATCAACACGGTTGGCAAAGTGCTCAAAAAGCCCATTGTGGACACCAGTGAGGAGCAGTACGATGAGATGTTTGCCGTGAACTCGAAGTCCGCCTACTTCTTCATTCAGGAGGCAGGGAAGCGACTGAATCAAGGCGGCAAGATCAACACGGTGGTGACAGCTCTCCTTGCCGCATTCACTGGACTCTACTCCACCTATGCTGGAGCCAAGGCACCTGTGGAGCACTTCACTCGTGCTGCAGCCAAGGAGTTTGGTAGTCGAGGAATCTCCGTCACCAATGTTGCCCCGGGGCCTATGGACACGCCATTCTTCTATCCCATGGAGGGTGCTGATGCAGTTGCCTATCACAAGGCTAATGGCATGAGCGGGGAGTTGACCAAGATCGAAGACATTGCTCCGCTCATCAAGTTCCTTGCTACGGAGGGGTGGTGGATTACTGGCCAGACCACCTTTGCCAATGGTGGGTATACCACACGCTAAGCATTGGCAAGTACCTGAGCGTCAGCAGCGGTTACCTTGAGATTAAGGATTCGCTACTGCTCATGGCATACATCTTCTGCTAAGCGAAGGATGCACCCATTCACATGCACCGCAAGTGCTGCATAAGAATAGTAGCTTTCGGCTGGCAGCTCTCATCCTATATACTTGTACCATTCCAAACGAAAGCGATGAATTTCAAGCGGCTAACTAAATATGGGTTGGCTATCACGTCAGATCATGTTCCGCCTGGGCCATCAAGATCCCTATTGTAGGGGGCCAATTGGATACAAATGACACTAACAATTGAAGGCCATGGCGGTCACGTAGTAGATACGTACATATGTAAATATTTGGGTAACTTGAGTGTCAGATACCAACATCAAGCATGATTTGTACCTCTCATCTATAAGACAATCATTGCAATTGGCAGGGGGGATGGAGAATCCAGCTGACATGGTCTAACATTAACCTAGTCATTTGGATTGTTGCCTCCAAATCTAATGTTCTTGGGACCTTCCCAAACACATTCAATGTGTTTGTTTTGTCAGGACCATTTAAAAGTAGAAGTACGACTATTGTTGTAAGAATTTGTAATTCCACCTAAATATTCACCTAGCTTAGTCACTTAGATCATTACCTTCAAATCCTAGAGAATACTGACCAAATTCCTTGTTGAGATTTACTTGGAATATTTACCCAGAACATGAAAATTAGATAAGTTGTCCAAGCAGCCCCAAGCTATGCACACATGCTCTTGGGACCTTCCTTAATCTAGTCTGGGTGTCTTTTATGCCAAGACCATGTAAAAGTATAAATACTACTTTTACATTCAATAAATCATTAAGTGAAAGCCACACAATCTACTTGTTCTCCCAAGTCACTTCCAATATCTCCAAGACTCTTACAACAGGTTATGAGCCCCAAGCTCTCACTCTCTGCAATGTCTACTACTGCTATTACAGGAATTTTTCCCTCTGCCAAAAAGTTGGATGGATCCAACTACCAAGTGTGGCAGGTGAAGATGAAGATGCTGCTCAAGAAAGATGCCTTTGGGATATTGCCATGGGAGAAGAATGCCATCCTAAAGAAGTGGGAGAGGAAGCCTTGAAGTACCAGAAGAAAGAACAAAGTGCCTTTAACTGCATTTGCTTTAATGTTAAAGACAAAATGCTAAATCAATGCTCAAGAGCAAAAACAGCAAAGAATTCCTGGAAGGCATTAGAAGACACCTACCAGTCATGTTCAGCTGCTAAGAAAGTGTATCTGAGACAAAATTCTTTACCACAAAGATGCTGCCAGGAGAAGAAACAAAAAAATCTAATTAACAGAATTACCATGCTGGTGGATGAGATGGAATCTGTGGGCATACCAACTACTGATGAGGATGTGATAGTTACCATCCTGGATAGCCTGACAGAAAAGTTTCAGGGCCTTGTATCAGCCCTAGAGTCCAGAACTGAAGATTTGACCTTAAATTACGTATATGGAAGGCTCCTGGATGAAGAATTGAGAAAATCCAGTGCCAATAACAAGGAAGAGAAAAATGCTTTAATAAGCAATGATAACCAACAAATGAGGTACCCAAGACCATACAAAGGCCACAGCAACTTGTTTTGCAACTACTGAAAAGGAAAGGACACACATCAGACCAGTGTCTCAAAAAGAGAGATAATCAGCAAAAGAAGCCTGAATATGGAAATGCTGCAACAACTGAAGATAGACTATTCCTATCTACATGAAGTATTACCCCAAAAAAGGATTCTCAGATGTGGTATATTGCCTCTGGAGCATGTCAACACTTTACACACCAAAAAGAACTTTTTACCCAATTTCAAGAAATTCCAATTAAGAAGGTTTTCATGGATGACAATAGAACACTTGATGCAGTGGGAGAAGAAACTATCCAAGTAAACCTTAGCAGCAGTGAAGGAAGCCATACATTGACCTTCAAAGAAGTACTCTATGTACTATAAATAGCCAAGAACCTACTATCTGTAAGTAAGGCCACAGCAGAAGGACTCAGTTTCAGCTTTGACAAATCTGGATGCAGGATCACTGATCAAAATGGTGCCCATATTGTTTCAGGTATCAGAGACCAAAATCTATACAAGTTAACTTATATTCCATCATATCTGGAAGCCAATATAAGTAATTTAAATGAAGAAACACCAATGCTTTGGCACAGGAGATTTGGACACATCATTTTGATTATATGTGCAAAATGATCAAAGATCAGCTAATTTCTGGAATAAAAATTGATCTGCCAGCTAATTTGGAGCACTGTGAAGCCTGCATATATGGGAAACAAGCCCAAAAACTGTTCAAGAGCTCTGCGTTAATCAAAACCAAGAAAAAATTAGATCTAATTCACTCAGATCTGTGTGGACCTATGCAAAACTTATCCTTAGGTGGGATGAAGTATTGAATCACTTTTATTGATGATTATGCAAGATATATGTGGGTCTACTCCATGGAGAGAAAGAAAGAATCTCTGTCTAAGCTCAGGGAGTTTAAAGCCATGATGGAGAGAGAAACTGGTGAATAAATCAAGAAAATACACTTTGACAATGGTGGAAAATATACCTCAAAACTCTTCATCCACTTCTGCAAAATTCATGGGATAAAGCAAGAGACTACTGTACCATACTCCCCACAGCAAAATGGAGTAGCAGAACATGCTAACAGATCAATAATTGATACAGCAAGATCTATGATCCATGATCAAAAATTATCTTATAATTGTTGGGCAGAATTAGTTGCCACTGCTGTATACCTTAAAAATAGGAGTTATAAAGGAATACTTAATGATTCTACTCCATTTGAAGCATGGCATAGGTACAGACTAAGTGCAAAGCATCTAAGAATATTGGTGAATACATTATATGCCAAGAAACTGCCTGGAAATTGGTCAAAATTTGAGCCAAAAAGTGTAAAATGCATATTTTTGGGCTACTGCATTGAGAGTAAGGCACACAGACTCTACATTACCAAAGAAAAGAAGCTGACAAGTCCAGGGATGTGTTGTTTGATCAAAATTCAAGATTTTAACAAAAAATGACATCAGATGATGACAAAAATTTGAGCTCAAGTCCACCAATTGTCAGGATTGAATCAGAGCAAAACAATGAGAATTTTCACTCCAGAGAGCTCTACAACCACGGTCCAGCCTGAAACAGTGCCCAGGAATATCCCAGAAGTGATCATTCCAGTATCAAATGCCTGGAGATCTAATCAGACAAGAAATAGCCAATGAGGGTACAAACTTAGCCTATGCCTATTAAGTTCATATTGATGAGCCCCAGACTGTAAAAGAGGCCCTAAATAGCCCTCAGACAAAGTTTTGGAGATCTGCAATGACTGAGGAATATCAGGCCCCAATGGAAAATCAAATTTGGGACTTAGTCAAATTGCCAATCAACCAAAATCAATTGGATGCAGATGGGTCTTCACAACAAAATACAAGGCTGATGGTACAATTGAAAGATACAAAGCAAGACTTGTAGCCAAAGGATACTTTCAAACAAAAGGACTTGACTATACTGAGACCTTTGCACTGGTAGCCAGGTTTAATTCCATAAGACTAATATTGGCTATTGCAGCCAAATACAGGTTTTTCATACATCAAATGGATGTAAAAACTGCATCTTTGAATGGAGAACATGATGAGGTCATGTATATGGACCAGCCTGATGGGTTTGCTGATCAAGATAACCCCCGTTTGGTCTGCAAGCTTAAAAAGTCACTATAAGGTCTCAAATAATCACCATGAGCCTGGAATTGCAAGATAGATTCTTATTTGGAATCTTTGAGTTTCAAAAGGAGTAATGCTGACTGCAGTATATACTATAAGCCAGATAGAGCAAATCCAGCTCTATTAGCCCTATATGTGGATGCTCTTATTATAGCTGCCAATAATCTACCAACACTGGAAGTGATCATATTCAGCCTATCTAAGAAGTTCAAGATGTCCAATCAAGGAGAACTCAGTTACTACTTAGGGATTAAGTTCTCCGTAGACAGAAGTACCCAGACTATCACCCTAAGCCAACCCTGGTATATTTGAGATATACTAAAGAAGTATCAAATGGAAGACTGTAAACCAGCAGCCACCCCAATGGAGACTAACCTTAACTTGGTCAAAACTCAACAAAATCAAGAGAGCTTGGTGCCATCTGAGAGCCCTGACTCTCCTTATCAATCTATTGTTGGCAGTCTGATGTATATCATGCTTGGAACATGTCCAGGTATCTCATATTCAGTGGGAGCTGTCAGCCAACATAATCAGAACTATGGATCTGATCAAGTTGCAGCAGTTAAGTGGATTTTAGACATCTAAAAGGAACTGCTGATATCTGCTTAAGATATACTTATAAGGATTCAGAACAGGATCTTGTGGGATACTCTTATGCTGATTGGGGACAAAACTTGGAAGACACAAGATCCACCACAAAATACACCTTTCTTTACTGTAAAGGAGCAATTTCATGAAACTCAAGAAAGCAACCAACTGTAGCACTTTCTGCCACAGAGGCAGAGTATACGGTGTAGTGGGGTGACAGTGACACCCACTGACAGATGTGCTCATTCCCTTATTTTCTACTTCCCTATATCACTACTACACTTATTTTAGTTTTATCCCATTTGTCTTACCCAATCAGTACTATCCCATAAGCCGGTTGACTATCACACCTGCTTACCTTATTGCATAAGTTGCCCCTCACTTTATGTAAGATTACTAGCTATAAGTACTTCTATATTAGGCAAGTACCTGCGCCAGTACCCGTGACACATGATCAGCCCATGTCACCATCCCTATCATTTCCATACCATATATGGTATTCCCATGTTACACAGGTTTCAGAATACTGATTCCTGATTGGTTGGATGTGCTGTGCCTCTTAGAACCTTCCAGCACCTACTTAGAACATTCTTAGGTCATTCTGATGTCATTAAGATTTCTATTGATCTCCGGAACCTTCTGGAACACCATGATTAGTAATCACTTCGCCAGTGAGAAAAGCATATAAGGGAGGCTATCCCTCAACAATAAATCATCATCCCTTTTATCAATATACCGACTTGTTGATTGGTGTGATCACTGCTACCTGCTGCTACCTGAACTTCCAACCCTAGACCACAGGACACTCCCAGGAATCCGCGCTGACAGCCAACTGACCTTGGAGGCACTACTTGTGAGGAATACTCAGAGTAGGTATCTTTTATTATATTTGATTCTTTCCCAAGTTTGTTCTTGTACAGGCAAAGATACTTTTCTGTCTTTGTAACTATTGACCACAGCTGCATTCTTATCAAGTCCCTGCTGGTGGAGTTTACAGTTGTTTTGACTTTGGAAGCTTTAGTACATTGTCATCTCAAAGGACGCTGAACCCAGCACATACTTTTGTCAAGACGCCAACTAAGTTGGGGATTGTAGCTCAATAGTTTTCCCTTGACAAGCTTGTGGCTTTATTCCCCTTCACATTAGATTAGAAACAGAACCCAAGTATTCCTAGCAAGCTTTTGCCAGTGGTTATCGCACCCAGTGAACACCCCACACACAAAACACTTGAGAAGTGTTGGACGTATCTCTCCCTTGGACCTATACACCACCACAACGGCAGCCTGTGAAGCTACTAAAGAAGCAATGTGGTTAAGAAAGCTTTCTACAGATTTAGGCCTATTTCAAAAAACTCCTATTACTTTATTTCAAGATAATCAAGGATGTATACAATTGGGTAGAGATCCAACTTTTCATGCTAGAACTAAGCACATAGATATTAGACATCATTCCAAACATGAATCAATAAAGAATAGCTTAGTTAGCTTATTTTAATATCCTTCAGATGAGATGATTGCAGACATATTTACCAACCCATTAGCTACAGACAATTTGGATATCTTAGGCCAAAATTAGGACTAGTTAGTATTAGTATATTGCTGAGTGGGAGTGTTGTAAGAGTTTGTAATTCCACCTAAATATTCACCTAACTTATTAGACTTGTTCCGTTGGATAGTGCCACATTGAGCCATGAGTGCCAAATAGTGCCATAGTGTGCCTGAGAGTCATAGCAGACCTAAACTTGGCCACAGAGTGTGACATATAGTTATGCATGTTCATGCAAAGCAGCCCCTGTGTTTCACCTACGGTGCGGGAGAAAATCAATTCTTTAACCTTTTTTTTGGGATCAAAACTGTGCATGATGTAAAAGAGCACAGACAGACTGAAGATATGCATCTGGTACATAATACCCATGGCACTCTAAATCTAGCCCCACAGGCTTGTAGCATGTCACAAAAATGCATGGCACTATCTTGGTCCACTGGTACTATCTGGCACTATATTTAAATATTAGCCCTAAAGTAGAACCTATACAAAGCACTTATAGTGCCAGATAGTACCAGTGGACCAAGATAGTGCCATGCATTTTTGTGACATGCTACAAGCCTGTGGGGCTAGATTTAGAGTGCCATGGGTATTATGTACCAGATGCATATCTTCAGTCTGTCTGTGCTCTTTTATGTCATGCGCAATTTTGATCCCAAAAAGAAGGTTAAAAAATTGATTTTCTCCTGCACCGTAGGTGAAACATAAGGGCTGCTTTGCATGAACATGCATAACTATATGTCACACTCTGTGGCCACATTTAGGTCTGCTATGACTCTCAGGCATACTATGGCACTATTTGGCACTCATGGCTCAATGTGGCATTATCCAACGGAACAAGTCTAGTTAGTTAGATCATTACCTTCAAATCCTAGAGAATACTGACCAAATTCCTTGTTGGGATTTACTTAGAATATTTTCACCAAAATATCAGGTACTCAGAGCATGAAAACTCTCAAAATTGTCCAAACAGCCCCAAGCTTTGCACAAATGCTCTTGGGACCTTCCTTAACCCAATCTAGGTGTCTTTATACCAAGACCATGTAAAAGTTAAATACTACTTTTACATTTAATAAATCATTAAGTGAAAGCAACATAATCTACTTGCTCTCCCAAATCACTTCCAATATCTCCAAAGACTCTTACAACAACTTATACATTCTATCAAGCCTTGAATGAAAAGCCAGATGGTTGCTAGTTCTCCTGATCACTTCCAATATCTTCAGAGCTGTTACAGCATATTCACCCAATATTGGAAAAGTGACGTGCAATATATGTTGTAAATATTTGCCTACACCTAAGTCATGCATAAAACCTAACCCTAAGAGAAAAATTAAGAATAGGCCAGCAGAATACCATCATAAAATCAGCCAAATTCTAAGTCTCACAAAACCAACAACTCTTGCTATTGTTGTAAGAGTCTTGGAGATATTAGCAGTGATTGGGAGAACAAGTAGATTATGTGGTTTCAACTTAATGATTTATTCAATGTAGAAATTGTATTTATACTTTTTCATGATCTTGGCATAACAAATGTTTAGAGTAGGTTTAGGAAGGTCCCAAGAACATGTGAGCAAAGTTTAGAGCTGTTTTGGCAGCTTATCCAATGTTCATGTTCCAGGTACCTGATAGTTTGGTGAAACTATTCTAAGTAAATCCCAACAAGGAGTATGGTCAGTATTCTCTAGGGTTGCAAGGTATGAGCTAAGTGACTAAGTAAGGTGACTATTTAGGTGGAATTACAAGTTCTTACAACACTCCCATTCAACTAAATGTTCATGCTGACTAGTCCTAATTTTGACCCATGATCTTCAAACTTGTCTCTAACTAACTGTTTGGTGAATATGTCTGCAGTCATTTCATCTGTAGGACAGTAAGTTAAGTTAGTCAAGTTATTCTCCATAGCTTCATGTATGAAATGGTGTCAAATATCTATCTGCTTAGTTCTAGCATGAAAGTTGGATTTCAATCTCATTGTTTACATCCTTGATTATCTTGAAATAAAGTGATTGGCACTTGTCAACATAAGCCTAAATCTTCAAAAAGTATCTCTAATGGCATTGCTTCTTTTATAGCTTCACAGAATGCCATATACTTTGCTGCTGTGGTAGAAAGTGCTACAGCAGGTTGCTTTCTTGAGTTTCATAAATTAATCCTTTACAGTAAAGAAAGGTGTATCCTGAGGTGAATCTTCTGTCCTCTAAGTTTTGTCCCCAATCAACATCAGAATATCTCAGAAGATCTTGCTCTAATTCCTTGTAGGTGTACCTTAAGCAGATATCCACAGTTCCTTTTAGATATCTAAAAATCTGCCAGACTGCTACAATGTGATCAGATCCTTAGTTCAGATTATGCTGGATAACAACTCCAACTGAATATGAGATATCTGGACATGTTCCAAGCATGATATACATCTGACTGCCAACCATAGACTGATAAAGAAAGTCAGGGCTTTCAGACAACACCAAGTTCTCTTGATTTGGGTGAGCTTTGACTAAGTTAAGGTTTGTCTCCATTGGAATATCTGCTGGTTAACAGTCTTCCATTTGATACTTCTTTAGTGTATCCTGAATATACTTGGATTGGCTTAGGTTGATAGTGTGGGTACTTCTGTCTATGGAGAGCTTTATCCCTAAGTAGTAACTGACTTCTCCTAGATTGGACATCTTGCACTTCTTGATAGGCTGGACATAGTCTCTTCCAGTGTTTCAAGATTATTGGTGGCTATAATAAGATCATCCACATATAGAGCTAATAGAGCTGGATTTGCTCTATCTGGCTCATAGTATATACTATAGTCAGCATTACTCCATTTGAAACCCAAGGATTTCAAGTAAGAGTCTACATTGCAGTTCCAGGCTCTTGGTGATTGTTTGAGTCCATATAGAGATTTTTCAAGCTTGCAGACCAAATGGGGGTTGTCTAGGTCAACAAGCCCATCAGGCAGGTCCAAATACATGTCCTCATCAGCTCTTTGTTCAAGAATGCAGCTTTTGCATCCATTTGATGTGTAAAAAACCTCTATTTGGCTGCAATAGCCAATATTAATATGACAGAATTAAGCTTGGCTACCAGTGAAAAGGTCTCAGTGTAGTCAAGTCCTTTTGTTTGAGAGTATTCCCTGGCCACAAGTCTTGCTTTGTGTCTTTCAATTGTACCATCAGCCTTGTATTTTCTCTTAAAGATCCATCAGCATCCAATTGATTCTCTGTTGATTGCAAATTTGACCAAGTCCCAAGTTTGATTTCCCATCAGTGCTTGATATTCCTCAGTCATTGCAGATCTCTAAAACTTTCTCTGAGGGCTATATAGGGCCTCTTTTACAGTCTGGGTCTCATCAATATGGACTGAAAAGGCATAGACTACATTTGCACCTTAATTGATATAGTAATCTGAGCTATTTCTTGTCCAGTTGAAACTCCTGGCTTGTTATACTGGAATGAGCACTTCTGGGATACTCCTGGACACTGTTTCAGGCTGAACCATGGTTACAGAGTCTTCTGGAGTGAAAAAGTCTTCATTGCTTTGCTCTAATGCAATCCTGATAATTGATGGACTTCAGATCAGATTTTTGTAATAGTCTGATGTCATTATTTATGAGAAATTTTAATTTTCATCAAACAACACATACCTAGACTTAATAAGCTTTTTTGACTTGATATTGTAGAGTCTGAATGCTTTACTCTCATTGCAGTAGCCCAAAAATATGCATTTTACACTTGTAGCTCAAGTTTCAACTGATTTCTGGGTGGTTTCTTGGCATATGCTGTACACCCAAATATTCTCCAATGTTCTGCACTTGGTCTGTATCCATACCATGATTCAAATGGAGTAGAACCTTGAGGTATTCTGCAATAACTCCAATTCTTAAGGTATACAGCTGTGGTGACTGATTCAGCCTAAAGTTGATAGCATAACTTCTGATCATGGATTACAGATCTTGCCATATCAATTATTGATCTGTTAGCACATTCTGCTAATCCATATGCTGTGGGGAGTATGGTACAGTAGTCTCTAGCTTAACTCATGAATTTGGCAGAAGTGGATGAAGAGCTTTGAGTTATATTCTTTACCACTGTCAGCGTGTATTTTCTTGATTTTTTCACCAGTTTCTCTCTCCACCATGGTTTTAAGCTCCCTGAGCTTAGACAGAAATACTTCCTTACTATCTGTGAAGTAGCCCTATGTGTATATTGTGTAATCATCAGTAAAAGTGATCAACAACTTCATCCTGGTCAAGGAGAAAATTTGCATCAGTCCACACAGATCTGAGTGAATTAGATCTAATTTCTTCTTAGTTTTGACTAACCAAGAGCTCTTGAACAGTTGTCTGGCTAGCTTCCATATATGCAGGCTTAACAGTGCTACAAATTTGCTGGGGGATCAATTTTAACTACAGAAACTAGCTGATCTTTGATCAGTTAGTGCATATAATCAAAATTGATGTGTCAAAATCTCCTGTGTCAAAGCATTGGTGTTTCTTCATTCAAGTTACTTATATTGGCTTACAGATATGATGGAATAGAAGTCAATTTATACAGATTCTGATCCGTGATACCCAAAGCAATATGAGCACCATTTTGATCAGTGATCCTGCACCCAGAATTGTCAAAACTGAAATTGAGTCCTTCTGCTGTGGCCTTGCTTACAGATAGTAGGTTCTTGGCTATTTCTTGTACATAGAGTACTTCTTCAAAGGTCAGTGTATGGCTTCCTTCACTGCTTCTAAGGTTTACTTGGATAGTTCCTTCTACCACTGCATCAAGTGTTCAATTGTCACCCATAAAACCTTCTTGATTGGAATTTCTTGATATTGGGAAAAAAGTTCTTCTGTTGCATAATGTGCTGAGATGCTCCAGAGTCAATATACCATGTCTGAGAATCCTTGTTAGTGGTCATATTAGTACAGATATGAATATTTTATCTTCAGTTGTTGCAGCATTTCCATATTCAGGCTTTTTCTGTTGACTATCTCATTTGCTGAAGCACTGGTCTGATGTGTTTCCTTTCCTTTTGCAGTAGTTGCAAAACAAGTTGCCATTGTCTTCAAAATATCTTGGGTATCTTTTTTGTTGGTTATCATGGCTTATTAAAGCATTTTCTTCATCCTTCTTATTGGAACTTGATTTTCTTAATTCTTCATCCTGGAGCCTTACATATTTATAATTCAAGGTGAAATCTTCAGTTCTGCACTCTAAGGCAGATACAAGGCCCTGAAGATTGTCTGTGAGGCTATTCAAGATGGCTTCTGCTGCATCTTCATCAGTAGTAGGTATGTCTACAGATTCCATCTCATCCATCAGCAGGGTAATTCTGTTAATAAGATTTCTTGTTTCTTCTCCTGGCATCATCTTTATGGTAAAGAATTTTCATCTTAGTTACATTTTCTTGGCAGCTGAACATGACTGGCAAATGTCTTCTAATACCTTCCAGTCATTCTTAGCTGTTTTTGCTCTTGAGCATTGAATTAGCAACTTGTCATTGACATAAAGCAAATGCTGCCAAAGGCACTTTATTCTTTTTTCTGGTACTTTAAGGATTCCTCTCCCATGTTTTTAGGAGGGCATTCTTCTTTCATGACAATATCCCAAAGGCCTCTTTGCTGTAGTAGCTTCTTCCTCTTCACCTTCCACACTTGTTAGTTAAATGCATTCAGCTTTTCAGCAGAGGAAAAGATTCCAGTAATAGCAGAAGTAGACATTGCAGAGAGTGACTGCTTGGGGCTCCAAACCTACTGTAAGAGTCCTGGATATATTGGAGGTGATTGTGAGATCAAGTAGATTATGTGGTTTTCACTTGATGATTTATTGAGTGTAAAGTAGTACTGATACTTTTACATGATCTTGGCATAGCTGGCACATAGAATAGGCTTAGAGAGGTCCCAAGAGCATGTGTGCAAAGTTTAGGGCTATTTTGACAACTTCTCTAATTTCATGTCCCAGGTTCCTGATAGTTTGGTGAAAATATGGTACTCCTTGACAAAAGATATCATCTTGGGTAACCAGAAGTCTCTCTTGATGGCATTCATGGTTTTGGCTGTACCAAAATGTCCTGCAGCCATTGAGTCATGGCAAGGGTGGATGATATCCAACTGGGTATCAAGGTCTAGGACAAACAGTTGGTGCTTGTGATAGATGATGTCTTTCACTAGATGTAGGTACTGAGGTTTGGGAACTTGAGTGGTGGGTTAGTGGGAGATTTGAGATATTTCTTGATTGTTGCCACTTTGGAGTTGGTGGCTTGGCTGGTCTTGACTTTCTTAATGAGTAAAAGAGCTACTATACCAGAGAACTAGGTTGCAAGGAGCTCAAAGTGTCTCTTGTTAAGTACAGGGTTTTTGATTTGGTAACAGGCATCATCCCCTTCTTCAAGGGAACACTCCATCTTTCTAGACAGGGCATCAATTTTCTTTGTTTTACACCTGGTCTATAGGTGATGACAAAGTCAAAGCTAGACAGGAAGAGGGACCATCTGTCTTGTTGCCAGCCTGATACTTTTAAGGTGGTGAAGTACAAAGGTTATGTGGTCACAGAAAATCTTTATCTTTTGAGCTGCTCCATCAATGTATGGCTCCATTGTTCAAAGGCAACAATGATTGCAAGTAGTTTCTTGTCATAGATATCATGGATTACTTCACCTGGAGTAAATTTTTGAGAATAAAATGGAATAGGGCATAGCACATTCTTGTCATCATACAGGGAAAAGATGGCACCAAGGGCAAAGTCAGAGGCATTGGCTTCTATGATGAAAGGTTTCTCAAGGTCAGGGTAGGCAAGTAGAGGGGCACACAAGTAGGATATCCTGATAGAATCAAATAACTCAGACTGTTGCTCATTCTAGTCAAAGGGCAGATTTTTCTAGGTGATCTTTGTCAAGGGAGTGACTATCCCGGAGTAGTTGGTAATGAATCTACAGTAGAAGCTGGCATGCCCAAGGAAGGATTGCACTACAGTTACAGAACAGGGGGTTTTCCTGGACTGGATGGCTTCTACTTTCTTAGGGTCCATTCTTGTTCCATTTGAGCTTATAAGATAACCTAGGAACTCAACTTTTTTCTGGTCAAACTAGCATTTTTCCAGTCTGGCATAAAGGCCAGCAGTGTCATGTTTGGTCAAGAAATTCTTCACATGGGAATTAGACTTGTTCCATTAGATAGTGCTGCATTGAGCCATGAGTGCCAATTAGTGCTATTGTGTGCCAGAGAGGCATAGCACACCTAAATTAGGCCACTGAGTGTCAAAGATAGTTCTTCATGTTCATGTAGAGCAGCCCCTGTGTTTCACCCATTATGCAGGAGAAAACTCATTTTATGACCTGTTTTTTGGGATCACTATTATGCAGGATATGTAAGATCACAGAAGGACTGAAGATATGTATCTGGTACTCAATACTCATGGCACTCTGAATCTAGCTTCTGCAGCTAGTAACATGTCACAAAAATGCATGGCACTATCTTGATCCTCTGGCAATAGGTGTGCATTGTAAGTATAGGTCCACTTGGCCTTGTGGACTTGGAGTGCTGAATAAATCTTTCTGGAGGTTTTCTTTGATGCAACTATGAAGTTCTTCCAACTCAGGCTGTGAGAGGTTGTAGATAGAGCCAAAAGGTGGGTTTTTCCATCTTCAAGGTCAATGGGGCAATTATAGGGTCTAAAAAGGACAGGATACCAGGAAAGTAGGGATTTTGTGCTTCAGGACAAGGGACTGGGTATTGAAACAGGAGGAAGCACCAGAATCAATGAGGGCAAGGATATGGACAGGACTGGATTCAGAGATATGGATGTTGACAGTCATTCTTAAGGACTGGATGGACTTTTTAGTGTATGATATTTCTTCAACATGTAGAATTTTCATTGGAGGGTCCTGTTGCAAGCCTGTAATTGTACCCATTGAGAAATTATTGTGATGATCCCATCAAAAGGCCATTACAAATTTAAAGTCCCATGAATAAGCAGTACTGACCCCTTCAGGACAATGTGCAGAGACTGTTGAAAAATGATTGCAACCCAGATTTCAAAAAAAACTTGGTCAAAACTTTTCATTACAACAATATATTAACAGCTTTTGATTGTTTCCCTGCCAATTTGCTCACTTTCTGATCCCAGACACTCAATCACCTCCTATGCTTGTGTACATTGATTGGCTATTGTCTCTTTATCACAATCCTTACTTTGTGACTCAACCTTTTCTCTTACTTTGAATGCATACAAATTGATTTATTTCTGTTGAAATTTCAGTTGTACCTCAATTGCCAATTGTATGGACCTATACAAGTCCCTATACCCTACACTAACATTAAGCCTAGCCCCACACTCAACAAGTAACTCCATTAACTTCCACTACTCAATAAATATTTCTGCTGTAACCCACTGGTTCCATGACTTTGGCAGGAACCCAATGGCTTTATGCCACTGTTCATAAACTGGTTCCCACATGTCCTGGTCTTCAGCCAGCACTGCAAGGTCTAGCTCCTCATCTGCCAATCTTTGCAATGAATCCTTGCAATATTCAAGTGCACATTGATAGGCACTGCTCCTGAAGAAGTACTGCAACCTCTTGGTGTGCCTATCAATGTTTCAAAATTCCACTGAAGGCGTTGTGATAGTCTTTTGAGCTCTTGACATTGTAGCCTTGTCTGTCAGTGGGATCTCCACTCTGTCAACAATGGAGGAAGTAGAGGCTGTGGTAGACAAATAGTCTTTTTCTGCAAACTCACCTACCTTGCTGTAGTGTAGCTCAACTGGCTGTGCTGCCAGCTTTTGTGAAAGCAGCAGTTTTCTTGTTGGTAATTCTTCTTGGCTATGATTGGATTCAGTCTGTTTCAGGCATGCATTGTTAATTGGCAAGTGCTGCAGTTTTTTTTGTATGCTTCCCTGTCTCAGGCCTGGGCAGATATTCTTCCCTTTACCTTTTCCTTTATCACTGACAGGTATCTCACTGCTACTTTGTCTGAGTGCTTCCTGCAATGAACTATATTTTCTCCTGGATAAATTTGCTCTGACACATCAGTTTTGGCCTGCTTGTCCCTTGCTGGCACTCTTCCGGCAACCTCAAATTTCTTTTCCACTTGTTTCGAGCTCTCATCTGTAGTTGTGACCAACTGTTGTGAAAGTCCCTGATTTTTATCACAGCCTGGTTGCACACTGCTACTTTGACTGAGTGCTCCTTGGGTGGTACTATGGTTTTCCTTGATGAATGTTGTGCTGGTGCATCTGTGTATGCCTACTTGTCCCTTATTGGCACTCTTCCAGCTACCTGGCATCTTTTTGACGCTTGTTTAGAGCTTTTGGCCCTGCTTGTAACAGGCTCTTGAGGAAGCCGCTGGTTTTTAGCCATGGCACCCTGGTTCTTCTGCCTTTGATAGTTTCAGCTATTTTTAAGATACTTTCTTAGCATACCAATGATGGCCCAAAATCCATTTGCCTGTTTAAATTCAAGATAATGCTCATGGAGCAAGTCAAGTGCATTTTGCTTGGCCTTGAATTCTGATGGTCTCATGGTATGCCAGCCCTAAGGTGATGGCATACTTGTCTTCTGATGGCCTCTTGAATTTTGAGCTACTCCTCATTATTGCACACAACAGCTTCATGGAATGCTTACTATGGCAAGTCATCATTGAATCTACATTCATGTAGGTGCAATGTCTCAAATACAAGACTGTCTTAAGTTTGTTGTAAGAGTCTTGGAGATATTGGAAGTGATTGGGAGGACAAGTAGATTATGTGGCTTTCACTTAATGATTTATTGAATGTAAAAATAGTATTGATACTTTTACATGGTCTTGGCATAACAAGCATGTAGAATAGGCTAAGGAAGATCCCAAGAACATGTGTACAAAGTTTGGGGCTGTTTGGACAACTTTGAGAATTTTCATGTTCTGGGTACCTGGTATTTTGGTGAAAATATTCTAAGTAAATCCCAACAAGGAATTTGGTCAGTATTCTCTAGGATTTGAAGGTAATGATTTAAGTGACTAAGCTAGGTGAATATTCAGGTGGAATTACAAATTTTACAACAAAATTCACGTGAGTTTTGAGCAAAAGTGATATAGTAGTTTTTGCAGTTGAAGGTCAAACTGTTTGCCCCATGGACAAGGCTACTTTGATTCAATGCCATCAGAGAAGAGGAATATCACCATGTAGCTATTGTAGCAAGCCTCTCAGCCATGAAGTATGCAAACAGCATAGGAATACTTTAAGGATCATGGCCAGTGCTTTGCCACACAAGTCATATTTGACCATTCATCAGTCCCTACTGTAGCAACATTATCTTGCCAGCCAGTTGATACTTCTATAATAACACCTAGCCATCTTTGTCACCTTGCACAAGCTGAGTCAGGTGAGTTTGTAACACTTTTAGGCTCACCGCAGCCTTCTGAATATGGCACACAGAGTAATAGCTCTGGCAAAGAAGGCTTGTTGATGGATTGTGAGCCTATCTCCCCTAATAACACTACCACACATGAGCCAGGTCAAGTCCCTAAATGCAATGAGATAAAACCTGTTGAAACAATTGCCAAGGATACTTTATGGAGCCAAGTGAGCCCAATAATCCATCTACTGGTGAATGATGTAATGTTGTGGCTAGAGTAGTAGTGGGTTTCCACTAATATCAGAGATGGGGGCTTTGAGAACTTATTACTACTTCTTGCCACAATCATTCTGGGATGCAACTCACCATGTACATGGTACAACTGGACAAGTGTCTTGTGGCTAGCAACAAATGACCCAGATGCTGTCCTGATTCCAGCATGCGTTAACAGTTGCATTGCATTCACATCCAAAAATGCTACCATTGCAACATGTTGAAATTGTCAGGAATCCACCATTATTGAGGAAAAACATTGTTCACACTTCAGATATATTCTAGTCATACACTGTCTAAAGAGGCTCATGCAGTCCAGCAAATATTGTAAAGCTATACAGTACCACACTCAGTAGCAATCAAGTGCAAATGCATCCAAAATATTTGATGACAAACATTACCAACAGCTGAGAAGCAAGGGCTACTTTGAAGGTATGTATGACCATGCCTTTACCTTAGGACTTGATGAATACTCATTAGATAAGTACTCTACCAGCAAATACTGCTGGCTACTGATTCTCATTAACCTGAATCTGCCACCTATCTTACAGTATCAGAGCCAAAATCTGATGGTAGTCTCACTGGTATCTGGGCCAAATCACCATCCAACCTGGATAGCTGCCTGCATCCATTGCCAGATGAATTTTTATGCTTTCTAGCAGGATAAGAGTAAATGGCCGTCATCTAAAAATGCTTATTATTATCTGCATTGGCAATACCCTGGCCATCAGCAAGATAGCCTGCTTTTCTAGGCACAATGGACAGTATTGCTGTTGAATGTGTGAGATCTAGGGGACTTAGTCAATAACTAACACACATCATCATTACCCAAACACCCACACTAAGGACATCATCCTCCCATAGAGAAAACATACAGAAGTTAGCATGCAATTGCAGCAGAGTTGGCAAGCTATCAGCCATCAGCTGGAATATGAATAGATCAGAAACTGGGGATACTTAAGATAGAGGGTATCTGCTGGAGCAAAAGCTTTCCACTGGGAGCAATGCCTTTGCTTTTCAACAGTATCCCAACTGTAATGACCAAATTGTACATGGGGCATTTCAAGCTGAATGAGCCCTTTAAGATACCAGAGAAATTTGAAAGAATTAGCAAGATATTACAGAGTAACTGCTACCCAGGGCTTGTTTGTAGAGGTTAGTTAGAAGGAGGCCACAGTATTTTTTGATTCAAACTGTATGTGGAGTATCCAAGGTAGTAGTGGGTAAGCAAATAAAGGAGGGTATTTTACAGGAAATATATGAATTGCGCAAGGGTAGGTAGAAAAGTGATATACCATTTGGTAAATTGGTTTGGTAGCATTATACAGAACTAGCTGTAGGCTGCCATACTGCTGTAATAATGCCATCAGAGACTTGCTGTGAGGCCATGAAAACACTAGCAAGTCTTTTGCCATACATGGTAATTGGATGTACTGACTAGTTAGATCAATTTAAATTAGTTTTAGTGCACATTCAGACTGCAACAATGCCATCCAATTATTGTCACAGCACCAATCAAACCCTGTCAAGATTTATAGCTTTATTTGGCAGTAAAATTAGCAAAACACTGTTGTAATCCTGCCGTAAGATTGTCAAGGGGGACACTAATTCTAAGCTGCTAGTATTGTGACAGTCTCCAGATGGGATCCCAAAAGCTGATCAAGATTGGATCCACCTGCGGGACAAAATTAGTTTTCATAGGGTGTCACTGGAGGCTGGAGTTTCCCAACAATGCTGGAGCAGGCTGTTCACTGGATGATTGCAGGAGTTTGAAGCTGGACTTCTTGTTGAGACAAGACTTGCCACAGTAAAGGCAGAGATTTGCTTCTTGATGTCTAGATCTTTATTCTTTTGCAAATTTCTTGTATTTGCCACTGTCAATTTGAATAGGATCATCCAGCTTAGTACTGGGTGACTAGATTATTGCAAATGTGGTTGGCTGATAAGTAAGTTGGAACTTCTGTTTCTTCTAGAAAAGGCAATTGTCACATTGCATTGCTTGACGTATAGCTTCACCCAAGATGGTGTTTCAGGGAATGTGAGTAGTAGATCAATGACTTCATCAGTGAGTCCATCTTTAAACTGACTAAATAGGGCAGCATCACCCCAGAGGCTCAATCACTGGCTAATAGCCAGAATTCAGAGGCATATATAGATGCAGGTGAGTCAAGAGCAGTCTAATAAAACTGTTATGAATAGACACAAGGCTGGATAGTAGAGCTAAGTAAGGTAGGTCCAGGAAAGGACTTAGGTGTGGATCAACATGGCAAGGTGGATTTCTAAGGCAAAGCTGTATATTCAAGACCTGTTTTTATCAGACTAAGGAATATATAAGGGGGGATAGAACAATTTATAATTTTTGGCAATATCATGCTAAGAGATATTAGCCAATACTCAAGGAGCTCAATGATGAGGCACTGTAAGTGTGCCAAGATAGAAATATACTCAAGAACAGACTAGAGAATCACATGGGGATATGCCAAGCATCAGCAGATCATGTGGCTAGGTTATGTGACATCCAATTATCATATATGGTATTGAGCTACATAAATTCCAAAGTGAAGCTTCCATGAAATGTTCCATGGTGCAATGTTGACTTGGAGCTTTCCAGTAGCTGCTAGAATGTAGTAGAACTTTCTTGAAGGAACTGGGATTTCTTCACCAACTTGATTTAAGTCAAACTATGAAAGGTCAAAGATGTCATGTGATCATGACAGCTATCACAATGCCCTTTACCCACAACTTAAGCAGGTACCCCATGCTTTGATGCTATTGTTCATTCTCTGGTTCATACCTGTCCTGGTCTCTGGCTAGAACTGCAAGGTGCAGCACCTCATCTGCCAGTGTTTGCAAAAGATCCTTGCAAGATTCAAGTACACTTTCTTGAGCACTGTTCTTGAAGTAGTATTGCAACCTCTTGGTGTGCCTAATGATGCTCAAAGCTCCACTGTAGGCATTATGAGAGTCCTCCTATTTGTTGATGCTGTTGCCTTGCCTGTCTGCAGGATCTTCACACTGTCAACAACTGAGAGCATGAAGGCTGCAGTAGCCAGAGTGCCTTTTGCTGCAAACTTACTTATCTCACAGGAGTACAGCTAAACTGGCTGTGCTTCCAACTCTTATCCAAAGGGCTGTTGTCTTGTTTGTAACTGCTCTTGGCTACTAGGGATTCAAACAGTTTTAGGCTGAGAGGAATAATTGGCACCAGCAGTAACTTATCCAACTCTTCTCTGGCTTGGGTAGATTTTTCTCCCAGTATCTTTACCTTTATTGCTACCAGGGCTTTTGCTGCTATGGCAGCTGAGTGCTTCCTAAGACTTACTGTGCTTTCTGCTTGATGAATACTGCACTGGTGCATCCATTTCTGACTACTAATTCCTAACCAGCACTCTTCCAGCTTCCTGAAATGTCTTTGCCACCTGTTTTAACTTTCAGCCTTATTGAGATGGGCTCTGGAGGAAGCTGCTTGCTTTTATCCCTGGAAAGTCCTTCACTGCTACTTCACATGAATGCCTCCTAATTACTTATATTCATTTTTCTTGATAAATGCAGCACTGGCACATCCCTTTCTGCCAGTTATATTTTGCCAGCACACTGCTTGCCACCTGACATTTCTTAGCCATTGTTTCAAGCTTTTGGCCCTGGATGTGATGAGCTCCAGAGGAAACCATTGGTTTTAGCCATTGCATCCTCATTCTTCTGCCTTTGCTACCCTATGCTAAATTATTGTGATGATTTCATCAAAAGGCTGTTGCAAATTTAGAGTCTTGTTGTGGTGGTGTATATGTCCAAGGGGGAGATATGTCCAACACTTCCCAGATGTTTTGTGTGTGGGGTGTTCACTGGGTGCAATAACCTCTAGCAAAAGCTTGATAGGGATACTTGGGCTCTGTCTCTACTATAATGTGAAGTGCAACAAAGCCACAAGCTTGTCAAGGGAAAACTATTAAGCTACAATCCCCAACTTAGTTGGCATCTTAACAAAAGTATGTGCTAGGTTCAGCATCCTTTGAGATGACAATATACTAAAGCTTCCAAAGTCAAAACAACTTTAACTCCATCAGTTGTGACTTGATAAGAATGCAGCTTTGGTCAATAGCTAAAAAAGCAGAAAAGTATATTTGCTGGTACAAAAACAAGCTTGGGCAAAAATCAAATCTAATAAAAGATACCTACTCTGAGTATTTCACACAAGTAGTGCCTCCATGATCAGTTGGCTGTCAGCACAGTTTGCTGGGAGTGCCCTGTGGTCTGGGACTGGAAGTTCAGGTAGCAGCAGGTAGCAGCAGGTAGGAGTGATCACACTAATCAGTAAGTCAGTATATTGATAAAAGGGATGATGAATTATTGCTCAAGGATTACCTCCCTTAGATACTTTTCTCACTGGCTAATATAGGGATATCATATAGAGAATAATAATGTAGGGATGGTGGCATGGGTTGATTACATATCACAGGTCGTGGCACAGGTACCTGCCTAATATTGGAGCACTTACAACTAGGAATCTTACATAAAGTGAGGGATAACTTATGAAATCAATACGCAGGTATTGTAGTAAGCCAACCAATGGGACAGTACTGATCAGATTAGCCAAATGGTATAAACCTAGAATATGGGTAGTAGAGAAATAGGGAAATAAAATATATGGGAATGGGCACATTAGTCAGTGGATGTCACTGTGACCCCACCACATTATGACAAAGAGGTATTGATGCCACCAGGACATTATGCAAAGACCATCAAAAGAATTGCTCTCCAAATCTCACAAAAAATTTGGTCAAAAATTTTCATCGCAGCAACTACAAAAGTGGCTTTTGATTTGTTTGCTGCCAATTTGCTGACTTTCTGATCCTAGACACTCTATCACCTTCTACATATGTGTGGATTGATTATCTATTGCCTCTTTTTCACACTCCTAACTTCCTGACTAAACTACTTCTCCTACTTTTCATGCATACAAATTCATTCATTTCCAATGAAACTTCAGTTGTTCCACAATTGCAATTGTATTTGCCTATATATATCCCTATATTCTATTCTTATATTAAGCTCTGTTACAAGTCTTGGTATAAGAGTTGTAGAGGATTAGGGAGTAATCCTCAAGCTACCTGATAGCTCTTTGTTGCTTGTTTGGAGCTTTTGGCCCTGATTTTAACAGGCTCTTGAAGAAGCCCCTAGTGTTTAGCCATTTCACCCTTGTACTTCTGCCATTGATAGTCTGCTATTTTTGAGCTTCTTTCTTAGCATAACATTCTGGCTCAAGATTTGTTTGCTTGTTTGCGTCTACAAAAATGCTCATGGAACAATCAAGTGCATTCAGTTGGCCTTGTGTTCCTGTATTACAAATCTTGGTAAAAGAGTTGTAGAGGAATAGGGAGCTTAGCTAGTATTGTATTCACTAAAACTTGAACTGATCTTTATTGAGGTTCCAGCAGCTCCTTATATACATTTTGCCAGATCAATTGCTGACTAAATGTATTTCCTAATGTAGACGGTGGCTGATGACTCATTTGATTGCATCATCCTCACCCAATAAGATCCTACTTAATATATCCATTTCTGTCTGATAAGGATCTACTTATTCATTTGCTGACTAATGCTACTGATTTCATAGATAATACTGATATACTAATAACCTAAGCATATAACTAATTGACTTGACTAAAAGCTGATCTAACTTAAACATTCAAGCGGCAGATCATAACATTCACCTACTAAAGTTGAGTTGGTTCTCCTGAATCTCTTTTCTTGTGATGCCAATATCTTGATGGTTCAGTATTATCAGCAAGTCTTGCAAGCTTGAGTCTGTCCCTATGCACTAAGGCTTCGCAGATATTGCCTTATTTGTCTACTAATTGGTAAATTGCAAATGGACATTCTCTGATGATCTTGAATGATCCTGTCCATTGTGGCTCAAACTTCTTCTGAGTGTTGTTTCTTAGTAGAACAAAGTTCCCAACTGTCAATGCTTCTGGTGCTATAGTCTTATCAAATCTCTGCTTCATTTTCTCTGCACTTTGAGATACTTTGGTCTGTGCCTCTTGATGTCTTTATTCCAATTGCTGGTGTCTACTGGGCTGACTAAGTTTGCCTTCCAAGGCATCTGTAAGCTTGGGTTGTGTGGGATCTCCTGGAATCCTTGGTTCACATCCATACACTAAGTAAAATGGTGATTGTTGGGTAGTGTTGTGCACTCTAACTCTGCAGGCAAAAAGTGCTTGATCTATATACTCATCCCATCTACTGACAGCCCCATTTGCATACTTGGTCAGTATTTTGCCATATAATCCATTGAAGCGTTCAGTGACTCCATTAGTTCTGGGGTGATATGCCAAGGTTTTCAAGTGTTTAATCTGCTGCATTTCCAGGTAAGCCTCCAATGTCTTTGCCATAAAATTTGCTCCTCTATCAGATAGGATCTCCACAGGGCATCTAAACTTCATCAGAGTCTCATGGTAAATGAAACTTGCAACTTCTTATTCACTGGCTATTGGTACAGCTTTAGCAACTGGCCATTTAGTGGCATGGTCAATTGCTACTAGGATCCAACAGTTGCATTTCCTGGTGGTTGGCAGTCTTCCAATAAAGTCAATTCCCCATCTCTCAAATGGTCTTACAGGCTTCAAAGGGAAGAGTTTGGCATTTCTTTGTGGCTGGCCTTGATTGATTTGGCAGCTTGGGCATGTTTTCACTAGCTTCTCAATATATTGTTTCATTCTGAGCCACCATGCTCTGGCTTTCACAAGGCTATAGGTTCCTTCAATCCCAAGATGTCCATATCCATTGTGTAGTGTATGTATTAAATCCAGGCAAAAAACATAAGGGCAATAGGCAATAGGGCTTCCATCAATAATTTGGTTGAGAGTTTCATCCTGTACTACAAATTTGCTGGCTTCATCCCGGATTATCTTCTTGATATCTTCATCCACCTGATTAGGAATGGCTTGGTCCTCCAAGTACTTTGGTAATAGGCTAGGCCAATCTGATTCATGCACCAAGTTGAGTTGTGCAACTTGATCTAATCTTGATAAGGCATCAGCAACCATGTTGTTTTTTCCAGGGCTGTAGACAATCTCTAAGTCAAATTGCTGAATGTATTCACTCCATCTTGTCATTCTTCAGGAGAGTGCCTTCTGAGTAAATATACACTTGAGGGAGGCATGATTAGTCTTCACAGTGCATTTGACTCCTTCAATATAGCATCTCCATGTCTTCAAACAGTGTATTATTGCAAGCATCTCCTTCTTGTGGACTGGATAGTTTTGCTCTGCTGAGTTCAGTTTCTTGGATTCAAAGGCAACAGGGTAGTCCTTTCCCTTGTGTTCTTGGCTCAACACTCCACCAATTGCATAATCTGAAGCATCCGTGCACAGAGTAAACTCTTTTCTGAAGTCAGGTATTCTTAAGCTTTGTAGTTTAGCAACTTCATTCTTGGGTATCTGAAAGACAGTCTCACAAGCTATGTCCCACTTATAGGTGTTGTCTGTCTTGAGGATATCAGTTTAAAGGGGCTGCAATACTTGCAAAGGGCTTGACAATTCTCCAATAATAGGAAACCATTCCAAGGAATGTTCTGAGATCTGATATGCTATGGGGCTGCTTCAGATTCTTGATAATCTGGGTTCTTAACATTGTTACTTTGTCTGTTGGTGGGATCCCCACTCTATCAGCAATGGAAGATATGGAGGCAGAGGTAAGCAAATTGCCTTTCTCTGCAAACTCATCTATCTCACTGGAGTGTAGCTCAACTGGCTGCACTTACAACTCTTGTGAAAATAGCTATTTTCTTATTGGTAATTTATCTTGGCTAAGATGGGATTCAGTCTGTTCTGGGCTTATGGTGTTTATTGGCAAGAACTGCCACATTTTTCTTATGCTTCCTTGTCTTCAACTTGGGTGTACTTTTCTCCCTTCAACTTTTCCTTAATCACTGTCAGGCTGCTCACAGCTACTTTCTCTGAGTGTTTCTTGTATTGAACTACATTTTCTCCCTGATGATTGCTGCTCTGATGCATCTGTTTTGGCCTGCTTGTCCCTTGCTAGCACTCTGCAGGCAATCTAACCCTTCTTTCCTGCTTATTTTGAGCTTCTTGCGCATGCTATGACAGACTCCTTAGGTAGTCACTGACATTTATCACTGCCAGGTCCCTCACTGCGACCTTGGCTGAGTGCCTCAAGGGTGGAACTACGCTTTTTCCTTGATGAATATTGTGCTAGTGCATCTGTGTCTGCTTACTTGTTCCTTATTGGTAATCCTCAAGCTACCTGATGGCTCTTTGTTGCTTGTTTGGAGCTTTTGGCCCTGATTTTAACAGGCTCTTGAAGAAGCCCCTAGTGTTTAGCCATTTCACCCTTGTACTTCTACCATTGATAGTCTGCTATTTTTGAGCTTCTTTCTTAGCATAACATTCTGGCTCAAGATTTGTTTGCTTGTTTGCGTCTACAAAAATGCTCATGGAACAATCAAGTGCATTCAGTTGGCCTTGTGTTCCTGTATTACAAATCTTGGTAAAAGAGTTGTAGAGGAATAGGGAGCTTAGCTAGTATTGTATTCACTAAAACTTGAACTGATCTTTATTGAGGTTCCAGCAGCTCCTTATATACATTTTGCCAGATCAATTGCTGACTAAATGTATTTCCTAATGTAGACGGTGGCTGATGACTCATTTGATTGCATCATCATCACCCAATCAGATCCTGCTTAATACATCTATATCTGTCTGATAAGGATCTGCTGATTCATTTGCTGACTCATGCTGCTGTTATAAATAGACACAAGGCAGGAGAGTAGGGCTAGGCAAGGCAGGACCAGGAAAGGACCTAGGTGTAGATCAACAAGGCAAGGCGGATTTCCAAGCCAAGGCTGTTTATTCAAGACCTGTGTTTATCAGACTGAGGAATACTTAAGGGGGGATAGGACTATATATACTTTTTTGCTATACTGATTCCAAGAGATATTAGCTAATACTAATGGGGAGGTGGGGTGAGGCACAGCAGCAGTGCTGGGGATAATAATATAGAAGGCAAGGCACTGAGACAGGATGGGGAAATGGATTGGGCCACCTGATCATGTGACTAAGTCATGTAACCTGGTATTTCCATATATGGTACTGGACTATGAGAAATATAGTGGGTAACTTCCATGGAATGTTCCATTGTGTAACAATGGTTTGGAATGGTCAGGAACTTTCTGGAAGGCGGTAGAAGATTCCAGAAGGAATCTCTTAGAAACTGAGCTAAGAAGCTGAAACTTGACATGGGTGTTCATGGTGGTCATGTGATCATGATAGCTGCTGATTTGATAGATAATACTGATATAACAATAACCTAAGCTTATAACTAATTGACTTGACTAAAAACTTATCTAACTTTAACATTCAAGCAGCAGATCATAACATTCTCCCCTGCTAAGCTTGAGAGGGTTCTCCTGAATCTCTTTTCTTCTGATACCAATATCTTGATGGTTCAGTATTATCAGCAAGTCTTTCAAGCTTGAGTCTGTCCCTATGCACTAAGGCTTCCCAGATATTGCCTTGTTTGTCCACTAGTTGGTAAGTTGCAAATGGACATTCTCTGGTGATCTTGAATGGTCCTGTCCATTGTGGCTCAAACTTCTTCCAAGTGTTGTTTCTTAGTAATACAAAGTTCCCAACTGTCAATACTTCTGGTGCTATAGTCTTATCAAATCTCTGCTTCATTTTCTCTGCACTTTGAGATACTTTGGTCTGTGCCTCTTGATGTCTTTGTTCCAAATGCATCTCCATGTCTTCAAACTGTGTATTATAGCAAGCATCTCCTTCTCATGTAGTGGATAGTTTTATTTTGCTGAATTCAGTTTCTAGGATTCAAGGGCAACAGGGTAGTCCTTACCCTTCTGTTCTTGGCTCAACACTCCACCAATTGCATAATCTGCAGCATCCGTGCACAGAGTAAACTCTTTTCTGAAGTCTGGTATTCATAAGCTTGGCAGCTTAGCAAGTTCATTCTTGAGCGTCTGGAAGGCAGTTTCACAAGCTATGTCCCACTTGTAGGTGTTGTGTTTCTTGAGGATATCAGTTAAAGGGGCTGCAATACTTGCAAAGGACTTGACAATTCTCCAATAATATGAAACCATTCCAAGGAATGATCTGAGCTCTGATATGCTATGGGGCTGCTTCAGATTCTTGGTGACTTCAACCTTCTTAGGGTCTAAGGTTACTCCTGTGCTAGTCACTATGAGTCACAGATATTCAATGTGTTCCTTGAAGAATTCACACTTGGGTAGCTTGCCATAAAGCTTGTTCTCTCTTAGCTTCTTCTGGACCTTTTCAATGTGCACCAAGTGACTTTCTTCTGTCTTGCTGCATATCACTATATCATCTAGGTAGATTATGACAAACCTGTCTAAGTACCCCAGGAAGACAGTCTGCATCAAGGTCATGAATGTTGCAGGGGCATTGGTGAGGCCAAAACTCATGACTAAGTACTTGTAATATCCATATCTGGTCCTGAATGCTGTCTTAGGGATGTCTACTGGCTTCACCCTAATCTGGTTTTATCCTGACATGAGGTCAATCTTGCTGAAAATAGTGGCTCCATTGAGTTGGTCCAAGAGCTCATCATTCCAAGGTATGGGGCACTTATTCTTCACAGTAACTGAGCTGAGGGCTCTGCAGTCAATGCACATCTCAAGTGTTCCATCCTTCTGCTTCACATAAATCACCCGTGCTCCCCAAGGTGACTTGCTGGGTCTGATGTATCCTTGCTCCAGTAGCTGATATATTTGTCTCTTCATCTCTTCCAACTCCAATGGACTCATTCTGTAAGGTGTCTTACTCACTGAAGGGCTATCTCCTGTGTCAATGGCATGCTCCACATCTCTGACCGGTGGTAGGCTACAAGTTCTTCTGGAAATATGTCTGAATATTCCTTCAAAAGAGTCTGGACCTTCTGGGGTGCTGGAGTACAGGAATCCTTTTGTAATACTGCCATGAGGAACATCTGGGTGCCTTTTCTTAGTGCTCTACAGAACTTTGTCTTGCTAAGTTCACTTGTTTAGCACACACTGGAATTGACCAAGTTAAATCCAGTGTGGCAGGTAATAGCTCATAGGTCTTGTTGTCTGTCTGGATCTGAGTAGTGTGGGTCCACCAGTTGATTGATGGATTACAACAAAATAGCCAGGTTTTCCCCAGTACAAGGTCAAACTTGCAGTTCCCAAATATATAGGCCTTTAGCTTTTCTTCATAGTCATTGATCTTCATTCTTACTGGCTGGGTAATACGGTTGATTATGTGAGAGTTCCCTTCAGCTGTTGAGACTGAAGTTGACTTGGTGGGTTCCAAGTTGATTCCAGCTTTCAAAGCAAATTGCTCTGACATGTACTCATGCAATGCTTCTGAGTCAATCAGGATCTTGGCAGGTACCCCATTGATTACTCCATTCAAGTATAATAGCTTTCCTGAGTTTGAGGTCACCTGGGATGGGTATTCTTCTGTTATATGGAAGGTAAGTTCTGAGTCTTCTTCAAGCTCATCCTCCATGTTACTATGCCCCATGGCCTCAATATGGTTAAAGGTTCTTGATGGCTGGTGTCCATTTCTTCTCTGAGGGCAGTACTTTGCAATACATCCCTGCTAGTGGCAATTGAAGCCAAGTCCTTTCATCTTACATTCTTCTGAGGTAGGATTCTTCTGCATAGCATCTATTTCCATAGGCACTGCTTTGATTGACCTCTTTCATAGTGATTGTAGCCTCTCTGATTAGTCATTGTAGGCTTCCCATCTCCAAACATAGCTGAGTCATAATCAATGGCAATCTTGATGGCTTCTTCAATAGTCTGAGGTCTTTGATAATTTACTTCCTTACAAGTTGTTTCTTTCAGCCCATCAATAAAGTATTCAACTTGATTCAGAGGGTCCACCCTTTCAATTTGCCCAAGTAGACATCTATATTCATAGATACACTCTTGGTCCATTCTTTTCTCTCTGAGTGTCTTCAACTTTCTTCTTAGTAGTGTCTGTTGGTGAGGGGGCTCAAAGGCATCCTAAATTTCTGACACAAACTCATCCCAGGTAGAGATTGTAGAGCATTCCATCATGGTGGCTGACCTGAGCTTGTTGTGGTACCACTGTAAAGCTGCGTCTGCCAGGTAAGAGGCTGCATAATGTTACTTGCTTTCTGGAGCAATTCCCTTAGCCTTGAAAGCTTCTTGAATCTGGAAGAGCCAAGTTGCCAGGTTTTCATTGACTCTACCATGGTACCAGTTGACCTTCACACTAAAGTTGCTCTTGACAGGGTTTTGCTGGCTTTGGGCCATGGTAGTCATTCCTTGTTGCTGCTGGACCAGGATTTGTTGCATGGCATTCTTCCATTTTTGATTTTTGGACATCTTGAGGGAGGCTTATTCTTTCTTCAGGGGGGATGTTTCTGGTTATTGCTGCTACCAATGTTACAGGTCTTGGTATAAGAGTTGTAGAGGAATAGGGAGTTTAGCTAGTATTGTATTCACTAAAACTTGAACTGATCTTTATTGAGGTTCCAGCAGCTCCTTATATACGTTTTGCCAGATCAAATGCTGACTAATTGTATCTCCCAATGTAGGCTGTGGCTGATGACTCATTTGATTGCATCTTCATCACCCAATAAGATCCTGCTTAATATATCTATTTCACTCTGATAAGGATCTGCTGATTTATTTGCTGACTCATGCGGCTGATTTGATAGATAATACTGATATACTGATAATCTAAGCATATTACTAATTAATTTGACTAAAAACTGATCTAACTTAAACATTCAAGTGGCGGATCATAACACCTGAGGGTCCACAGTATGATGGCCTCAATGTGTTGGTGTGCTAGACTTCTAATAGCCTCTTGAATATTAGCCCACCGTTCATCATTGCATTGAAGAGCTTTGCAGATCTTCAACATCTTGTTATTTTTAGGCTTTGGTATAAATAGCACATTCTCACACTCCCATGCTGTGATAAATTCTTCTATGGGGTTTATCTTTGGGCACTGTTATTTTGCATAAGCAGCTGCATGGTGTTCCTCTGTTGTTACATCAGTAACTGGTTCATTCTTGGCTGTGAAATTAAGCTATTTGAGTTCCTTTATTGCAGTAGAGATACTGCTTTCTCAACCTGGGATACTGTTGGCTCTACACCTTCTGTGTGAGCATCCTGCTTCTAGATTATTTCCCAGCTTTTCTGGCCATTGCATCTATGCTCTCAACCACTGCACCTAATTGAATTATTAATGCTTTGTATGAGCTGGCAACATACATGCCAATATGGGTGGTGGTGATGTTATGATGGCCACTTACTGGTCCTCAGCTGAATGTACTGCTTTTGCTACATTCTCCTTTGCCTCAGCATTATGGCCAGCTTGCAGATCCACAGAAGAACAGTTGGACAACAGCTTGCTTTGATATTCAGTGCAACCAGCAGGGCTACAACTAAAAAATGTGCTGTAGACAGTGTGTCCACTGAAGGTAATAATGTAGACCACTCAGCTCTCAGTCAAGCAGGCAATTGGGAATATCTACAAAGCTACAAGCTGACCATAATGCTGAGGCAGATGAGAATGCAGCAAAAGCAGTACCTTCAGATGAAGACCAGTAAGTGGTCATATTAGCATCACTTCCACCCATATTAGTGAGTATATTGCCAGCTCATGCCAAAACATCAACAGGGCCACTAGGTGCAATGGCTGATAGAATAAATGGAATGGCCCAGAGAAATCAGGAAATAGTCCAGAAATAGGATGAGCTGATAAAAGGTGTTGAGCAGTCAATATCCCAGGTAGAGAAAGCAGCATCTTTGCTGCAAGGCAGAAAATCAAGTAGCTCAGCATCACAGTCAATTGAACCACTTCCCAACGTAACAGCAGAGGAACACTGTACTCTCTTTGAAGCACCACAATAGTGCCCTAAGATAAAGCCCACAGAAAACCAATCACAGCTTGTGAGGGAGAAAATGTAGTGTTTATACCAAAGCCTAAAATCAAAACATGTTGAAGATCCAAGTAGCTGTTTGGTGCAATGATGAAGAGTAGGCTAGTATTCAAGAGACCACTAGAAGTCTAGCACACCAACCCCTCAAGGCTGGCATACTATGGGACCTTGAAAACTCATGGCAAAGCAGAGTATGCATGACTTGTTGCATGAGCATTTTCCAGGATTTAAACAAGCAAATGGGTTTTGGGCCAGCCTTGATGTGCCAAGATGGTATATGAGGAAAAGCGGAAACTATCAGAGGCAGAAGAACAATGGTGCAGTGGCTAAAAACCGGCAGCTTCCTCAAGAGTTCATCACAAGCAGGGTCAAAAGCTCCCAACAAGCATCAAAGAGACACTAGGTAGTTGGAAGAGTGCCAATAAGGACAAGCAGGCAGACACAGTTACAGCAGCACAACATTTATCTAGCAAAGATGTAGTTCCACCCAAAGGGCACTTAGTCAAAGGTACAGTAAAGGATCTGGCAGTAATAAAAACCAGCAGCCTCCTTAGGAGCATAGCATAGTATGGGCTGGGAGCTCACAACAGGCAGAGAAAAGTATCAGGTTGCTACAGAGTGCCAGCAAGGGAAAAGCAGGCCAAAGCAATGCATCAGAGCAGCATTATGAAGGAGAAAATGTAGCTCAATACTGTTGTAAGAGTCTTGGAGATACAGTGAGTGATTGGGGGAACAAGTGGATTATGTGAATTTCACTTAATGATTTATTATATGTCAAAGTAGTATTTTTACTGTTTCATGATCTTGACATAACAAGCACATTGTATAGGCTAAGCAAGGTCCCAAGAACATTTGTGCAAAGTTCAGGAATGTTCTGACAACTTTGAGAATTTTCATGTTTTGGGTACCTGATATTTTGGTGAAAATATTGTCAGTCAGTCCTGGCAAGAAATTTGGACAATATTCTCTAGGATTTGAAGGCAATGATATAAGTTACTAAGCTAGGTGAATAGTCACAGGGAATTAAATATGTTTACAACACACACAAGAAGCACCCAGACAAAGTTGCTGTGGAAGACCTGGCAATGATAAAGGAGAAGGTAAAGGGAAAAAAGTCTACCCAAGCTTGAGAAAGGGAAGCTCAACAGAAATGCTGCAGCTAGTGCTAATTAGCAGTGTAAGCCCAGAACAGACTGAATCCCATCATAGCCAAGAAGAATTAATAACAAGAAAACAGTGGTTCTCACAACAGCTGGAAGTGCAGCCAGTTAAGCTACACTCCAGTAAGGTAGATGAGCTTGCAGAGGAAGGCAATATATCTACCACAGCCTCCATGTCCCTCTATTGTTGCCAGAGTGGAGATCCCAGTAGCATGCAAAGCAGCAATGTTCAGAACTCAAAGGTTATCAAAATGCCTTCAGTGTGATTTTGGAACAATAATAGGTGCACCACAAGGGGGCAGCAAATATTCAGGAGCAGTGCTCAAGAAAGGTCACTTGAATATTGCAAGAATTTATTGCAATGACCTGCAGATAAGGTACTAGACCTTGCAGTAGTGGCTCACAACCAGGACATATTGGAAGCAGTGTATAATCAGTGGATATATAAATATAGGTTACTGCCAAAGTTATGAAAACAAAGCATTACAGTAGATATCCTTATTCAGTGGTTGATTTTAATAGATTTACTTGTTGAGTGTGCAATTGGGCTTAATCTTAGTGTAGGGTGCAGAGACTTATATAGGTTGATTCAATTAGCAATTGCGGTACAACTGAAGTTTCAGTGGAAATAAATCATTTTGAATGCATGAAAACCAAGTGAAATGATTGAGTCAAGAAGTACAAAGGGTGAAAAAATCGTAATAGACAATCTATGCACACAAGTATAGGAGGTGATATAGTGTTTGGGATCAGAAAGTGAGGAAATTGCCTGAGAACCAACCAAGAGCCACTTTTGTATTGTTGTGATAAAAAATTCTGACCAAGTTTTCAGTGAAATTTGGGTTGCAATTACTTTTTGATGGTCTTTGCACAGTGTTCTGATGGGATCAATACCTCTTACTCACAAGACTTCAAATCTGTGATGGTCTTTTGACAGGATCATCACAGTAGTTTTTTATAAGGTCCCCCTGCATGTCCCCCATCTATTCCTGCCTATACCAAATTAGCACACTTACAGTAGCAGGAAGGTGCTCATATTCCTATTTTATAATACATTTTCTATCTCTTAAGCCCCCTCCAGTGAGATACACATTGGATTGAATTGAGTTGAGAAAAGGGCAGATTTGGATATTATAAGCATAGGTCTTGATTACCTTGTGAGCTACTATTGGAAGCTTTTCTGAGCCAATTGGTACTTACTTGACCTACAAGCCCGTCAACTACTATGTACAGTCAATAGTTACCCACATAAGTAACTCACAAAGTGACCGCATTACTGATTTAATGATGCATTAGAAGAACTAACTCTCTGGTTTGCCTCTTGTGGTGTATCATCATCCGGCATTAATAATATTATCCATATTAATAGTATCTTGCTGATTACCAGTTAGAAAGGCTGTTTTGACCTTCATTTGGTATATATCTAGACTGTATACAGCTGCTTGGGCTAGAACTGTCCTGCTGGAGTTACACTTGGCAACTGGAGCAAATATTTCCTCAAAGTCTAGTCCCTGGATCTGGAAATACCCTTTAGCCAAAAGTCTAGCCTTGTAGTTCTCAATAGTACTATTTGAGGTTATCTTGATCTTGTTGACCCATCTATTTCACATTGGCTATCTTCCATTTGGTCAATCTACCAGTTCCCATGTAGTTGCCTTAATCAGTAACTGGTACTCCTCCAGCATGGCTTGTTGCCACTTAGTAGCATCTGGAATTTCCATTGCCTGTTCTTAATTCTGAGTTTTGGCGCATGCAGCAAGAGAAGCTTCTTCATGTTTGTTAGATGATTGGCACCAGGATCCAGGGCCCTTTCTTATTCTGGTAGGTCTCCTAACTGGGAAACTCTGCTCTGACCTGGAACTGGCAGAATTAGGTACATTTCTTATTTATTACTGTTGATCATGTATTCAGGCACCTGGCCATTGAGTTCAGTGGCTTTCTGATCTCAATTCTCCTCAAATACAACATTTTTGCATTTGATCAGCTTCCAAATTTGACATGATATGCTCAATGCCTGTTAGTATCCCAACAATACCCAAGAAAGATCCCTTTCTACTCTTTGGCAGCAACTTTGACCATTTTGTCAGGGATGTGATAAAAAGCATTGCTACCAGAAATCCCATGGTGCTAGAGGGGTGCTTTTTTTGCATATAAATGCTTCAAAGAAGGTAGAATCTCATAGTGCTGTTTTTGGGCATCTATTCTGGCTGCATACTGCAGTAGGAATATACCTAGTCTAAAACCTGTAGTGCATTCCCTTCTCATATAGCTGAGATCTTACCATCTATGCAATTGTTCTATTTGCATTGTCTGCTTCTCCAGCTTGCTGCAGAGTGTGTGGAATAATGGTCTGTTAAAGCATATTAGTAGAGGAGTAGTATTCTGGGAACTTTATTGCACAGTAGTCCTTACTCTTGTCACTTTGAAGTACCTTAAAGATACACCCAGTTTGTGTTTTTGCCATGTTATCAAAGTGATTAAAAGCCCCCAAATCCTCAGCTTTTGTCTCAAAGAAGTGCACTCATATGAATATTGTCTTGTTTTCAGTAAACATGATCAATCACTCTTGGCTCCAAAGAATAGTGTTCTCATGGGCACATATATGTCAGAGTGCACAATAGCCAATATTTTGATAGTGTTAATGCCTTGTGAGCTCCTGACATGTTGCCTAGCTTGTCTGCCATATGAACATCCCTTACCAACACTCAATTTGATTCAAATTGAGTAATATAGGCCCAAACAAGCTGATTTTTCACCAATGGGCTCATTTTTGGCTCCTTAATGTATACTAGCCTCCTATGCCATATTTCCTGGTCAGTTTTATTAGCTTCAGCAATGTCTAGATACTCTGCTATTAGGATAAATGCATTGTAACATGTATATGTTGTGAACTCTGATTTCAAAAGCTAGTTGTTGTCCATTTCACTCAATATTGAGCAGATCAGCAAAGTAAAAAAAGATTTCAGTTGCTGAGTAGTTGCTTTACAGACTGAAAGTAGGTTCTTAGCTATTCTGTGTATGCAGAGTATGTCAGTCAGCTTTGCTGTTGTTGCCCCTGAGATATCACTCAAATTTAGCTGCATAGACCCACTGGCAATAGTATCCAGTGCAGGATTGTCTCCCAGATAAGCTGTTCCAATAGGAAGTGTCTTTAAGTTCCTGACTCACACTTTTAAACCTCAAATATGCCGTGATACTCCAGAGTTAGTACACACGGTAGTTACAGCAACTAGGTTTACTTTGATTTTGTTGCTTTCCCTTCTTTTCTGTGTGCTTTTCTAAGATGAATAATAATTATGTCCAAGTTCTTCACAGAGGAGTTATCCTTTGACATAATATAAAATCAGATTGTTGTCTCTGCGTTCAAAAAGGAGTGGGAATGGCTTAGACTTGTCAGGTAAGCTGCAATGCCAACTGAGTATCTTTTTTCATCATCTGCACCAGTATTAATAACGTTAAGCTCTTCTGCAAGTGTCTCCATTTTGGTGATGAGGTATAGTATGTCTTCATTTGGTTTTTCATCATGTGGAAGAACTTGTGTAGCACAAAAACAAACTTGGGAAAGAATCAAATATGATAAAAGATACCTACTCTGAGTATTCCTCACAAGTAGTACCTTCAAGGTCAGTAGGTTGTCAGCATGGTTTCCTGGGAGTGTCCTGTGGTCTAGGGTTGGAAGTTCAGGTAGCAGCAGGTAGCAGTGATCACATTAATCAACAAGTTAGTATATTAATAAAAGGGATGATGATTTATTGTTGAGGGATAGCCTCCCTTATATACTTTTCTCACTGGCTAAGTGACTACTAATATGGTGTTCCAGAAGGTTCCAGAAATCAACAGAAATCTTAATGACATCAGGATGAGCTAAGAGTATTCTGAGTAGGTGCTGGAAGGTTCTAAGAGGCATAGCACATCCAACCAATCAGGAATCAATACTCTGAAACCTGTGTATCATGGGGATATCATATATTGTAGAGAAACAGTAGGGATGGTGATATGGGTTGACCATGTGTCACAGGTACTGGCACTAGTACTGGCCTAATATAGAAGCACTTACTGCTGGTAATCTTATATAGAGTGAGGGTGAACTTAGGCAATAAGCTAAGCAGGTGTGGTAGTCAGCCAGCTTATGGAATAGTACAGATCAAGTAAGTTAAATAGGATAAAACCAATATAAGTGTAGTAGAGAAATAGGGAAGTAGAAACTATGGGAATTAGCACTTCTGTCAGTGGGTGTCACTGTGACCCTGCTACACCACCACCACAGCCTTTGGCAAGTAAAAGAACCCCCATGAGAATTAATTTGATCCCACAGGTAGATCTGATCCAGATCAGCCAACAGGAACCTGTTTAGAGATTATCATAATACCAGCAGCTTGAAGTTAGTGATTCTCCTAACAATCTTATGACAGAATCATAAAGGTGTTTTGCTAATTTCACAACCAAATAAAGGGATAAAACTTGACAATTTTTTATTGGTGTTATGACAATATTTGCATAGTATTGTTGCGGTCTTTTAGCGCTCTATAACTATTTTAAGTGGATCTGGTTGGCCAGGACATCCAATTGTCTTATATGGAAAAAAACTTGACAGTACTTTGACAGCCTCACAGCAAGACTCTGCTGTCATTATATTGGCAGTATGAAGGCCTACTGCTGGTTCTGTATAATGCTACCAAACCAATTTACCAGATGGTGTTTCCCTTTTCTACCTCCCCCTGTGCATTTCATATACTTCACTGTGGAATCACCCCTCTTTGTTTACTTACCCACTACTACCTTGGGTATTCTGCATGTAGTTCAAGTAAAATAAAACTATGGCCTCCTGCTCACTAACCTCTACGAATGCACCCACCTTCTGCAACTGATAAACTTCTATCACCTCAACTTTACAGCTTTTTAGTGTGATATGTGCAAAGTTGCCATATACCTTGTACTGCTGGTAACATATGCATCTTGCAAACATATGCTTGGTTGTTGCCACTTCTGCCAAGAATACCTCCTGAATATCTGCAAAGAATTTTTTGGTATTTAGCCAATATATTCCTTCTCCCTGCTAGATTCTAGTCCCCCTTGTTGGTGTGCACTGGCTTTTGCTTGAGTGAGTTCCGTAGTGAATAGTGTAGAAGTTGGCTTGTGACCATGAGAAATCCGGCATACTCTGGTAGATTATCCTGATAAAAGTTAGTTGCTTGTTGCACCCAACCCAACTTTTCATTACTTAACTGATTACCCGCATATTGGGGCTGCTTAGCTTCTTAATGCCATATGCAAAGGTGTCTCCATGTACGTATTTGTTCTCAGCATTTTCCAACTCTTTCTGGCTGACCTCCATGTGCCAACTCATCACATCCATGACAGACTTGAAGGTAATATTCTTGATGAGATTGGGATATGGTAGTACTTGAAACTTGACTTGTCCTCCTATCTCCCCATACATGTGCTCCATAGGATACTCCCACAAGGTGAAGCAAGGCCCAATATTCTCTACTCACTGTGCAAGATGGAGTAGAAAATGGATACAGTAGCGGCAGAGATCTATGTGTTCAGCTTTATGTTTGTAGTATAGCCACTCAAATCCTGTCACAAACTCCTCACACAACAGTTGTAGATGCATCAAGTTGGCAATGGTGATCTGCTTTTTGATAAATATTTCTACAATGTCCACATATGACTCCCAATGCTTCCAATGTACTCTTGGCAGGAATGGCTTCAGAACACTACTTGAATAAATACATATCCAGTTCATCCAGTCTTTGCATTTGTATTGTTGCATATGCATATGAATACTGACTGGAGCCTGTGAGAATTACTTAAGGTATCAGATACTCTGTAATATCCAGCCAATTCTTTCAAATTTCTTTGGTATATCAAAGGGCTCATTTAGCTTGAAATGCCCCATGTGCAACTTAGTCATCAGTATAGGGATATTGTCGAAATGCAAATGCATTGCTTGCAGTGAGAAGCTTTTGCTACCACAAACACCCTCTATTATAAGAATCTCTGGTTTCCAAGTGATTCCATATTCTGGCCAATGGCTTGTAGCTTGCTAACTTTGCTGCAATTGCCTGCTTACTTCTGTTCATTCCCTTTGTGAAAAGATGATGTTCTAAGTGATGGTGTTTGGGTAATAATAATGTGGGTGAGTTATGGAGTAAATCCCTTGGATCTCACATATTCAACAGCAATACTGTCCATTGTGCCTGGAAAAACCTGCTATCTTGCTGATGGCTGGGGTATCTCCAGTGCAGATAACAATATGTGCTTTTACATGATGGTCATTTACTGTTATCCCATTGGAAAGCATACAAAATTCATCCAGCTGTGGATACAGGTGGCTATCCAGGTTGAAAGGTGATTTAGGCCTAGATTCCAGTGAGACTACCATCAGATTAATGCTCTGATACCATAAGATGGGCGGCATATTCCAATTAACAAGAATCAGTGGCCAGCAGGATTTGCTGGTAGAATACTTGTTTAATGAGAATCCATCAAGTGCTATATCAAAGGCATGGTTGTACATACCTTCAGAGTAGCCCTTGCTTCTTAGCTGTTTGTAATGTTTGCCATCAAATATAGCAGATATGTTGGCACTTGATTGATACTGAGTGCAGTACTGTATAGCTTTGCAATATTTATTGGACTGCATCAGCTTCCTCAGACAGGGTATCACCAGAATTTTTGCGGAGTGTGAACAATAGTTTCCCTTAATGGTGGTGGGTTCTTGACAATTTGGACATGTTGCAATGGTAGTATTTTTGGATGTGAATGCCATGCAACTATTAACACATACTGGAATCAGGACAGTCTCTGGATCATATGTTGCCAGCCACATTACAGTTGTCCACTTGTACCATATACATGATAGGTTGTATCCTGGTATCATTTTGTCAAGAAGTAGTAATAAATCCCCAAAGCCCCCATTACTGATATTAGTGGAAATGCACCACTTCTCTAGTCACAACATTACATCATTCACCAGTAGATGGATTACTGTGCTCACTTGGCTCCACAAAGTATCCTTAGCGTTTGCTTCAACAGGTGTTGTCTGATTGCATATAGGGATTTCACCAGGCTCATATGTGGCACTGTTGTTAGGGGATATAAGCTCTAAATCCATCAGTGAGCCTTCTTTGTCATAGCTATCACTCTGTGTGCCACATTCAGAAGGCTGAGGTGAGCCCAAAGGCATCACAAACTCACTGGACTCAGTTTGTGCAAGGTGACAAAGATGGCCAGGTGTCATTATAGAAGTATCAACTTGCTGGCAAGATAATGCTGATACAGTAGTGGCCAATGAATGGTTATATATGACTTGGGTGGCAAAACACTGGCCATGATCCTTGTAATACTTTCTATGCTGTCTGCATGGTTCATGGCTGAGAGGTTTGCCACCATAGCCGCACAGTCTTTTTTCTCTTCTCTGATGGCATTGAATCAAAGTAGTCTTGTCCATAGGGCAAACAGTTTGATCTTCAACAACGTAATGCTATTATATCACTTTTTGATCAGTACTCATGCAAACTTAAGACAGTCTTATATTTGAGACATTGCACCTACATGAATGTAAGATTCAATGATGAACTGCCATAGTAGGCATTATAAATAAAGTTGTGGCACTACATACACCCATATATGTAACACTATTTGACCTTTGGTTTGGCTCATTTCCATATATATGCTGCCAAAAAATAAAGCAAAGTTGTCTGGTTCTCAACTAAACCCCACTGCTGAGGCAACAGAAGAACGGTTGGAGAACAGCTTGCTTTGACATTCAGTGCAACAAGGAGGGCTACATCCAAAAAAGACTCTCTGTACAGTGCGCCCATTGAAGGTAATAATACGGACTTCTCAGGCTCTTAGTTTAGTAAGCAATTGAGGACCTTGGCAGAGCTACAAGCTAACCGTTAATGTAGCAAACACAGTACCCTTAGTTGAGGATTGGCAAGTTGCCATAATAACATCACCACCACCCATATTAGCAAGTATATTGTCAGCTTGTACAAAAGCATTGATGAAGCAATTAGGTGCAGTGGCTGGTAGCATAGATGCAATGGCCCAGAGAAATCAGGAAACAGGATGAGCAGATAACACATGTGAGCAATCAATATACCAGGTAGATAAAGCAATATATTTGCTGTAAAGAAGGAACTCAAGTCGCTCAATGTCACAGCCAAGAATTGAGCCATTTCCCAATGTAACAGCAGAGGAACACAGTACAGTCTTTGAAGCACACCAACAGTGCCCAAAGATAAAGCCCACAGAAAAACCTATTACAGTACGGGAGGAAGATAATCTGGTGTTTATACCAAAGCCTAAAAATTAAAAGACATTGAAGATCTGTGAAGATGCTGAGTGAAATATTGAAGAGTGAGCTAATATACAAGAGGCCATCAGAAGTCTAGCATGCCATCACCTTAAGGCCGGCATTCTATGGGACCATCAGGAACTCAAGGCCAAGTAGAAAGCACCTGACTTGTTCCATGAGCATTATCCAGGATTCAAATGGGCGAACAGATTTTGGGCCAGCATTGGTATGCTAAGAAAGTATCTTAAGAATAGCAGAAACTATCAAAGGCAGAAGAACAAGGGTGCCATGGCTAAAAACCAGCAGCTTCCTCATGAACCTGTTACAAGCAGGGCCCAAGCTCCAGACAAGTGTCAAAGAGATGTCAGGTAGCTGGATGAGTCCTAATTAGGGAAAAGCAGACAGACACAGATGCACCAGCACAGCATGTATCAAGGAAATAGTGTAGCACTGCTCAAGAAGCAGCCAGTCAAAGTAGCAGTGAATGACCTGGCAGTGGTAAAAGCCAGCTGTTTTTACAGGAGCGTGTCACAACTACAGTTGAGAGCCTAAGACAAGTGGATAAGAAACATTAGATTGCCAGAAGAGTGCCAGCAAGGGACAAGTAGGCCAAAACAGATGCATCAGAGCAGAGTTTATCCAGGAGAAAATGTAGTTCTTTACAAGATGCACTCAGAAAAAGTAGCAGTGAAAGATCTGGCAGTGATAAATGAAAAGGTAAAGGGAGAATGTCTACCCAAGCCTGAGACATGGAGGCATGCAAAGAAGCTGCAGTTCTTGCCAATTAACACCACAAGCTAGGAACAGACTGAATCCCATCATAGCCAAGAAGAGTTACCAACAAGAAAAAAGCTGTTTTCACAAAAGTTGGAAGCGCAGCCAGTTGAGCTACACTCCAGCAAGGTATATAATTTTGCTAAAAAAGGCAATTTGTCTACCACAGCCTCCACATGCTTCATTGTTGACAGAGTGGAGATCCCACTTACAGAAACAGATACAATGTTGTGGTGGGGTAGAGGTACTCCTGGGAGAAGTTACACAACTCAAGGTGTGTGAGGTGTCTGATGGGTGCAATAACCTCTGTGTCTAAACTGCTGGTGTCTTTGTCAATATGTCACTATGGTAAAAGCTCCTGCTTCTCTAGCTTCCTAGATGCTCCAAGTGTCTTCAAAGGCCTCTGTGTGTCTTATGCACTACCCTGAAAAGCTCCTTGATGGCAGGTCTGAGATGTACTGTTGAAGGCAGGTGCAGTGATCAACTGCTAACCAATAAGGTAGAAGTGCTACTGATAGAAGGGATGATTTATTGATGAGGGATTGCTTTCCTGTAAATATTTTTCCTGATTGCCAAGTGATTACTAATTGCAAGGTTCTAGAACATTCTAGGCTTCAGTGGAATTCTTGATGTCATCACCATGAGCTAAAAATACGCCAAGAATGTCCTGGAAGGTTCTAAAAGGCACAGCACATCCAACCAATCAGGAATCTGTTGCAATTTAAGAAGTGATTTGGATATAAGGAACTTATCAAGAAATAGTGATAATAGTTGAACTGTTGTTTATTCATAAAGAAGCTCAGTATTTATACCTTTGTAGAAGTAATACAGCTGCAACACTAAGTAGGGAGGGTTTCTCAATATTCAGGAGCATTCTGTAACAGTTTCAGGGTTAGTACATAATGTTTGGTAATAGTGCTAATTTGATCCTGACTATAGGGGAATAATCATAAGATCATATATCTGGAGAAAGTGGCAAAGTTAAGGCAGTAAATGAGTCCTACAGTGACTAAGACTAATCTAGAATTGTTAAGTAAATTTTTAGCTGCTGAATGATACCAAATAGTCCAATATTTCAACACTCCCCCTCAACTAAATAATTTCTTAATCCCAATTTCTCTCTAAGGATCTCAAACTGTGGCCTAGCTAATGGTTTTGTCAATATGTCTGCCACCATTTTGTCAGTTGGGCAGTAAACCAGCTCCACTAAGTTATTTTCTACAGCTTCCCTCACAAAGTGATGCTGTATATCAATGTGCTTAGTTCTGGCATGATTAGTAGGATTTCTAGCTAATGAAATACAACTTTGATTATCCTTGTAAATACATGTTGGTTCACCTGAATTAAAACCTAAGTCTTTAAATAATTTTCGTAGCCATATAGCCTCCTTAGTTGCTTGACATGCAGCCATATATTTGGCTTCAGTTGTAGATAGTGCCACAGTTGGTTGTTTCTTGCAATTCCAAGTAATAGCTGCACCAGCATAAAGAAATACATAGCCTGTGGTAGAGCGTCTGTCAATCAAATCCCTACCCCAATCTGAATCACTATAACCATCAAATTTTTGCCTATTTGCTGCTCCAGAGTATTCCAGTACCATATTTATGGTACCGTGTAGATATCTGAAAATCCGCTTAACTGCTGCAATTTGATCTGATCCATAATTCTGCATGAATTGACTGACTATTCCAACTGCTACTGCAATATCTGGACGTGTAGACACCATCAAGTACATTAGGCTACAAACCATTGATTGATAGGGAAAGTTTTGGTCCATATTTGAGCCGTTTTCATCTATAACTGGCTGAGATTTGCTTAATTTCAGGTTATTGGCCATAGGGGTTGCTGCAGGTTTGCAATTTTCCATTTTGAAGCGTCTAAGAATGTCCCTGATGTACTTAGACTGATTCAGCACAATTTTCTGCGTAGGTATGTCAAATTTGACCTCAATTCCAAGAAAATAGCTCAATTTTCCAAGATCTTTCATCTCAAACTTGCTGAAGAGATCTGATTTCGTCTGTTTAAGTGCCTCTTGATCACTTGTAGCTATAATTAGGTCGTCCACATAAAGAACTAGGATGATCACACCCTTTTTGAGCTGTTTCACATATATACTGTGATCTGCAGTGCTATGAGAGAACCCAATTTCCTCTAGACATGTGTCAATCTTGTTATACCATGCTCTGGGTGCCTGCTTAAGCCCATACAACAATTTTCTAAGTTTGCACACCTTATGGGGGCATTTTGGATCGGTAAAACCTTTTGGTTGCTCCATATATATAGTTTCTTGCAAATCCCCATTTAGAAAGGCTGTTTTGACGTCCATTTGGTGTAGATCTAGACTGTGTACAGCTGCCAGGGCTAGAACTGCCCTAATAGAGTTAAACTTGGCAACCGGAGCAAGTGTTTCCTTAAAGTCTAGTCCCTGGATCTGGGAATAGCCTTTAGCTACCAATCTAGCCTTGTACTTATCAACGGCACCATTTGAGGTTATCTTGATCTTGTAGACCCATCTACATCCTATTGGCTTTCTCCCATTTGGTAAATCTGCCAGTTCCCACGTTTTTGCCTTGATCAGTGATTGGTACTCCTCCTGCATGGCTTGTTGCCACTTAGTAGCATCTGGACCTTGCATTGCCTGTTCCAGATTCTGAGGTTTGGCACATAAGGCAAGATAAGCTTCTTCATGATCATTGAATGTCTGCCACCAGGATCCAGGGGCATTTCTTATTCTGGTAGATCTCCTAACTGGGATAATCTGTTCTGATCTAGAACTGGTGGAAGTATCTTCCATCTCTGGCTGGATTTGGTACGTATCTTCTTCATTTGTGTTGATTGCATCATCAGGCAGCTGGCCAATGATTTCTGTGGCTTTCTGATCTGAATTTTCCTCAAATACAACGTCCCTGCTCTTGATCAGCTTCTGAATTTTGCCATCATACACTCTATACCCTTTAGTATCTTCACAATACCCAAGAAAGATCCCTTTCTACTCTTTGGTTCCAACTTTGAGCGTTTTTTGTCAGGGATGTGATAAAAAACATCACTGACAAAGATCCTGAGGTGCTGGAGATCTGGTTTTTTGCCTGTATATGCTTCAAAGGGTGTAGAATCACGTAGTGCTGTTGTTGTGCATCTGTTCTTGATGTATACAGCAGTAGCAACAGATTCAGCCCAAAACTTGTAGTCCATTCCCTTATCATGTAGCATAGATCTTCCCATCTCTACTATTGTTCTGTTTGCACGTTCTGCTACTCCATTTTGCTGTGGAGTATTAGGAACTGTGGTCTGTTGAAGTATACCAGTAGACAAGCAGTATTTTGCAAACTCCTTTGAGCAGTATTCTCCTCCATTGTCACTTTGTAGTACCTTCAATTAACACCCAGTTTGTGTTTCTGCCATGTTCTTGAAGTGCTTAAACGTCTCTATAGCTTCATCCTTTGTTTTGAGGAAGTACACCCATGTATATCTTGTCTTGTCATCAATAAACGTCATAAAGTATCTCTTGGCTCCAAAGGACAGTGTTCTCATGGGGCCACATATGTCTGAGTGTACAATAGCCAATATTTCGGTGGTATTGATGCCTTCTGAGCTCTTGAAACGTTGCCTAGCTTGTTTGCCATATGAACATCCCTTACAAACATTCAATTTGATTGGAATTGAGTATTTTAGGCCCAAAACAAGCTGATTTTTCACCAATTGGCTCATTTTCTGTTCCCCTATGTGTCCTAGCCTCCTATGCCACATCTCCCAGTTGGTTTCATCAGTTTCAGCAATGTTGACATACTCAGGTACAATGATCTTGCATTGTAACTTGTATATATTGTGATCTCTGATTCCCGAAGCTAATTTTTGTCCATTTTCACTCAATATTGAGCAGCTCAGCTTAGTAAAAACAAATTTCAGTCCCTGAGTAGTTGCTTTACTGACTGAGAGTAGGTTCTTAGCTATTCCAGGTACATAGAGTACGTCAGTCAGTTTTGCTGTTGTTGCCCCTGAGTTATCACTCATATTTAGTTGTATAGACCCACTGGTGGTAGCTTCCAATGCAGAGTTATCTCCCAGATAAACCTTTCTTACGGGAATAGTCTTTAAGTTGCTGAACCAATCCTTTATACCACAAATATGCTGTGATGCTCCAGAGTCAATATACCATTCATTACTTTGGTTACTTGCACTCACTTGTACAGTGACAAATAGCTGTTCATCAGTAGTTATATGGTTTGCCTGCTCTGGTTTCTGTTTTTCGTCTGCTTGTTTCTTCTTGCATTCTCTTGCCCAGTGTCCTGGCTTCTTACAGTAGTTACAGCAGCCAGGTTTTCTTCGGTTTTGTTGCTTTCCCTTCTTTTCTGTATGCCTTTCTGAGCTGAATAAAGCATTATCTTCAACTTTCTCTGCTTGATCATTACGTCTGAGTTCTTCATGGAGAAGTCTTCCTTTGACATAGTCTAAAGTCAAGTTGTCTTCTCTGCTTTCAAAAGAAAGTATGAGTGGCTCATACTCGTCTGGTAGGCTGCAAAGCAGACAGAGTATCTTTTCTTCATCATCTACACCAGCATTAATACTGTAAAGTTCTTCTGCAAGTGTCTCCATTCTGGTAATGAGTTGTAGCATGTCATCATCTGGCTTTTTTCTCATGTTGAAGAACTTTTGTTTCAAATAAAGCTTGCTTGATACTGACTTTGCTCTAAAGATCTTCTCTAAGGATTCCCATGCTGCTTTGGCAGTATTTGAGGCATGGATTTGTCCAATGAAGGAGTCTTGCACATTGATGCATATTGCATTGAAGGCCTTTCTCTCCTTCTCTTGAAACTTCTCCACATCTTCTGCTGTTCCTTTGGGCTCAACTTCCTTTCCTGTTACTATGTTCCAAAGCTTTCTTTCCTCAAGGTGGATCTGCATCTTAATTCTCCAAAGTCTGTAGTTCTTCCCATCAAACCTCTCCTTTACAGGGAAGATGTTGGTATTGCTTTGTTTGCTGGTAGAAGTCATCTTTAGAATAGATTAAGGCAATTGGGGCTCATAACCTGTTGCAATTTAAGAAGTGATTTGGATATAAGGAACTTATCAAGAAATAGTAATAATAGTTGAACTGTTGTTTATTCATAAAGAAGCTCAGTATTTATACCTTTGTAGAAGTAATACAGCTGCAACACTAAGTAGGGAGGGTTTCTCAATATTCAGGAGCATTCTGTAACAGTTTCAGGGTTAGTACATAATGTTTGGTAATAGTGCTAATTTGATCCTAACTATAGGGGAATAATCATAAGATCATATATCTGGAGAAAGTGGCAAAGTTAAGGCAGTAAATGAGTCCTACAGTGACTAAGACTAATCTAGAATTGTTAAGTAAATTTTTAGCTGCTGAATGATACCAAATAGTCCAATATTTCAACAGAATCAGTAGTTTGAAACCTGTGCAACATAGAAATATCATATATGGTATTGAAGTGGTAGGCATGGTAGCACAGACCTAGGTCAAGTGTCACAGGTACTGACGCGGGTACTTGCCTTATGTAGATACATACACTGATCACAAAGCTGAATAACATCTGGGTTAACTAATGCTAATAACTAACTAGGGTAAACATCATGTGGGGATAATACTGATAATGTGGGCAATAGAAGAATGGGATAATACTGATAAGATAAAGTATGGATAAGTATATCATAATGGCTATATGAATAAGCTTGTCTGTGGGAGGTATGTCTACCCTACCACAACATCAAGAGCTCAAAAGACTATCACAATGCCTTCAGTGGAGTTTTGGAGCATTAATAGGCGCACTAAGAGGTTGCAGCACTTCTTCAAGAGCAGTGCTCAAGAAAATGCACTGGAATATTGCAAGGATTTGTTGCAAAGACTGGCAGATGAGGTGCTAGACCTTACAGTGCTGGCTGAAGACCAGGATGTGTGGGGACCAGTGAATGAATAGTGGCATAAAGTTGTTGGATTTCCACTCAAGTCATGGAACCAGAGCATTACAGCAGATATACTTATTGAGTGTTGGACTTTAATGGAGTTACTTGTTGAGTGTGGGGTTGGGCTTAATGTTAGTGTATGGTATATGGACTTGTATAGGTCAATAAATTAGCAATTGAGATACAACTGAAGTTTCAACGGAAATAAATCAATTGGTACACATGAAAAGTAAGAGAAATGGTTGAGTCAGGAAGTAAGGATTGTGAAAAAGAGGTAATAGCCAATCAATGCACACAGACATAGGAGGCAATAGAGTGTCCAGGACTAGAAAGTGAGCAAATAGGCATGGAACCAATCAAAAGCCACTTAAAAACTGTTGTGATGAAAAATTTTGACTAAGTTTTTTGTGAAATCTGGGGTGCATTTATTCTTCAATGGTCTCTAGACAGTGTCCTGACAGATCAGTACCTCTTAGTCACAAGACTTTAACTTTGTGATGGCCTTTTTACGGGATCATCTCAATAATTTTTCATAGGGAACTTGTCAGCACATGGCCATGCAGGCTGGTTCTGTAGCATCCTCCAGAGCAATTAAGTGCCACTAAGCTGCAGCATTGCACTCATCTACTAGGAGGCAAAATACTGACTACAAATACACATGTAGCCAAGATGATAGTCAACAAGTATTTTAGGTGTGCAAAGCAAATCACTGCCAAATGTTTCAGTATTAATTCCTGTGAGAAAAAATACCAGGAGAAAATGATCAAATTGCATAGAATTGCTATCAGCAGTCATGATCCAAATAGCACATTTTTTGCAACCCAAATTAAGCCATTGCAAATCAGTGATGACTAAATTCTTAATATAAGTAATATCTGTTGTAAGAGTCTTGGAGATATTGGGAGTGATTAGGAGAAAAAGTAGATTAGGTGGTTTTCACTTGATGATATATTGAATGTAAAAGTAATATTTATACATTTGCATGGTCTTGACATAACAAACATCTAAAATAGGCTTGAGATATGTCCAACACTTCCCAAATGTTATGTGCGTGGGGTGTTCACTGGGAGCAATAGCCTGTAGCAAAAGCTTGATAGTGATACTTGGGTTCTGTCTCTACTATAATGTGATGTGCAACAAAACCACAAGCTTGTCAAGGGAAAACTATTGAGATACAATCCCCAACTTAGTTGGCATCTTAACAAAAGTATGTGCTGGGTTCAGCATCCTTTGAGATGACAATGTACTAAGGCTTCCAAATTCAAAACAACTTTAAGTCCACCAGCTGGGAATTGATAAGAATGCAGCTTTGGCCAATAGTTACAAAGACAGATAAGTATCTCTGCCCATAAAAGTACAAACTTGGAAAAGAATTAAATATAATAGAAGATATTTACTATGAGCATTTCACACAAGTAGTGCCTCCAAGGTCAATTGACTGTCAGCTTGGTTTTCTGGGAGTGTCTGCAGTTTGGGATTGGGGGTTCAGGTAGCAGCAAGTTGCAGTAATCATACTAATCATCAAATTGGTATATTGATAAAAGGGATGATGATTTATTGTTGAGGGATTGCTTCCCTTATATACTTTTCTCACTAGCAAAGTGATTACCTATCATGGTGTTACACAATGTTTCAGTGGTGAAATGGAAATCTTGGCCACATCAGAATGAGCTAAGAATACTCTGAGTAGATGCAGAAGGTTCTAAGAGGCACAGCACACCCAACCAATTAGGAGTCAATATTCTGAAACCTGTGTAATATGGGTGTACCATATATGATATGAAAATGGTGGGGATGGTGACACAGTCTGGTCATGTGTCACAGGTACTGGCATGGGTACCTGCCCAATATAGAAGCACTTACATGAGGTAATCTTACAAAAAGTGAGGAATAACTTTTGTAATCTGGTAAGCTTTTGTGATAGTCAGCCAGCTTATGGGATATTACTGATCAAGTAAGACATATGGAATAAAACTAAAATATGGGTAGTAGAAAAATAGAGAAGTTGACAATATGGGAATGAGCACATCTGTCAGTGGGCATTACTGTGACACCACTACACTGTGCTTGTCACATTGCACAAACTGAGTTAGGTGAGTTTGTGATACCTTTGGGCTCACCTCAGCCTTCTGAATATGGCACTCAGAGTGATAGCTCTGAAGAAGCAGGATCACTCATGGATTGTGAGCCTATATTCCCTAGTAAAAGTACCCTGCATGAGCCTGGCAAAATCCCATTATGCAATGGGACAGCACCCATGGAAAAAATTGCCAACAATACTTTGAGGAGTTAAGTGAGCCCAACAGTCCATCCACTGATAAATCATGTGAGGTTGTTACTGTGGTGGTGTATAGGTCCAAGGGAGAGATACATCCAACACTTCTCAAGTGTATTGTGTGCGGGGTGTTCACTGGGTGCACAAACCTCTGGCAAAAGCTTGCTAGGGATACTTAAGTTCTGTCTCTGATCTAATGTGGTGAGGAATAAAGCCACAAGCTTGTCAAGGGAAAACTATTGAGCTACAATCCCCAACTTAGTTGGCATCTTAACAAAAATATGTGCTGGGTTCAGTGTTCTTTGAGATGACAATGTACTAAAGCTTCCAAATTCAAAACAACTGTAAACTCCACCAGCAGTGACTTGATAAAAATGCAGCTGTGGTCAACAGTTACAAAGACTGAGAAGTATCTTTGCCTGTATCCAAATAAACTTGGGAAAGAATCAAATATAATAAAAGATACCTACTCCAAGTATTCCTCTCATGTAGTGCCTCCAAGGTTAGTTGGCTGTCAGCACGGTTTCCTGGGAGTGTCCTGTGATCTGAGGTTGGAAGTTCAGGTAGCAGCAGGTAGCAGTGAGCACACTAATTAACAAGGCGGTATATTGATAAAAGGGATGATGATTTATTGATGAGGGATAGCCTCCCTTATATACTTTTCTCACTGGCTAAGTGACTACTAATCATGGTGTTCCAGAAGGTTCCAGATATCAATAGAAACCTTAATGACATCAGAATGAACTAAGAATGTTCTAAGTAGGTGCTGGAGGTTCTAAGAGGCACAGCACATCCAACCAATCAGGAATCAGTACTCTGAAACCTGTGTAACATAGGGATACCATATATGGTATGGAAATGGTAAGGATGGTGACATGGGTTGATCATGTGTCATGGGTACAGGGGCGGGTACTTGCCTAATATAGAAACACTTACTGCTAGTAATCTTACATAAAGTGGGGGATAACTTATGCAATAAGGTGAGCAGGTGTGATAGTCAACCAGCTTAGGGGATGGCACAGATCAGGTAAGACAAATGGGATAAAACTAAAATAAGGGTAGTAGAGAAACAGGGCAGTAGGAAACATGGGAATAAGCACATCTGTCAGTGGGTGTCACTGTCACCTCACTACACCAGACAAATTTGAAAGAATCAGCAAGATACTACACAGTGTCCACTACCTTAAGCAAAACACTGTTGTGATCCCATCATAGGATTGTTGAGAGGGTCACTAATTCCACACTGCAAGTATAATGGTGGTCCCTAAATGGGATCCTGATGGCTGATCTGGATTGGAGCCAACTGTGGGACCAAATTATTTTTCATAGGGTATGACAAAATATGCTTCTTCATGCTCAATTGGTGATTACTTTCATAATCCAAGTGCTCACTTATGCTAGCTGGTCTCTTAGCTAGTATAGTCTGCTTTGATTTCAAACAGGCTGTAGCTCACCCATATCAGGCTGCATTGGGTATAGATTCCCCTTGAAAGTGGTGATTCCTTTTATGCTCTCCAATATGTTGTACCCTCCTGGGCTATATCTTATAGCTGATTTCAGCAGTTTCAGAGATGCTGATATACTGAGATATTATGATCATGCATTGTAGCTGGTTTTTTTTACAGCCACTGACACTCTAAGCCAGTTCTGGCCCAATCTCACCTGATATTGAGCAGCTAAGCATGGTCAAGTTAATATCTATCTCTGAGTATTTGCCTTACATATTCATAGTGAGTTCTTTGCTACTCCCTGCACATAGAGTAAGTCAGTCAGTTTGGCCACCTCAACTCCTCAGCTATCACTTATTCATGTTTTTCTAGATTCACTTGCATTTAATTCCTGTCCAATATTGTCCTGCAAATGCGCATTTATTTTGAGGATACTCTTCCAGTTGCTGAGCTGCTCCTTTATACCACAAATATATTGCAAAGATCTATAGGCAGTGAACACTTGGATGAAATATGTACTATTTGGTATCATATGGCAGCTGGATCTTAATAATCTGGACTACTCTTAGTGATTGGTAGACTTAGTCATAGTTCCAACTCTGCCACTTTCTTTCAGATTTTTGATCCTTGATTACTCCCCTATTGACAAAATCAAATCAGCAATTCTACAAATAATTATGTACTTACTTGGGCAGTAATACTGCAAACAGGTTTTCTGTGCTTCTGTGGTGTCTCATTTCTTGCTGAGTAACTTTCTGAGCTAAATCAGGCATATACTTCATTTTTTTCTGCTTGATCGCATATTTTTATGATATGTTACTTGTAAGCTTGAGTTAGATCAGCTTTCAGTCAAGTCAAGAAGTTGTATGATTAGCCTATAAGTATATCAGTATTGTCAACCAAACCAGTAGTACTACTTAGTAGATGAATCAACAGATCTTTATCAGAGAGAAATAGATATATTATGTTGAACCTAATTGGGTGTTGGTAATGCAACTATATGAGTAATCCATCACAATCTACATTAGGAAATAAAATTAGTCAGCACTTGATCTAGCGCAATATATATAAGGAGCTGCAGGAATCACAATAAAAAATGGCTCATGTCTTAAGGAATGCAATACTTGCTAGACTCCCCATTCCTCTACAAGTCATATGACATAACTTTTTACAATATGTCTTAGTTCTTCAAGACAAAGCATTGCTTTGTCATAGTTGTAGTTTCCACCCAAGCCTAGCATATCTAGCATTCCCAAGAATACCACACCCAGCCTGTATAGCAGACCAACTCTGTTGCCTTTATAGTCCAACTCAACTATATACAAAACCAATATTAGACCAGAACTTCTCTGCTAATATTTCTGTCACCCTTGACAATTCTCAGATTCTGCACTTAGTTGTCACTTAGGTTCAGTTAACTCATTCAAGAGTTTTATCACTCTAGATATAACAAGGAGCAGTTTCTTGCACCAATAACATCAGACTTCTCAAGCTTGTCTAAGTACTGCTAACCTTTTAAGATATGTTACTGGAGCCTTCCATTGCATTCACTATACATGGGCTTGGTAACACAATGTAAGGTATAAACATTGACTTTATGTTCAGTAGGTCCTTGAGGGTAAGCCACATATTTTATTTATCATTCAATTCAATACTCTGTGTCCATAACTCCTGCACAAGAATTTGCTACATGCAAGAAAGCAATACATGGTAAATGTTGTTGAAAGCTCAGAGAGACCTTCAAGGGCTAACTTGATTGCCTGTAATAATTAAGATCCACATTATATTGATGTATAAGTAGATATTTGAGTGGTATATGAAGCAAAACATTGGTACCAAAGAGCCAGATTAGTATATTGGTCTAAAAGCCCTTATATGTCATGGAGACTATAATATTCAAACTTTGGGATGACCTACCACCCAGAGTGTGGTATGAGTAGATTTACATTTTTCTACATGTAATTATAATCACTTTTAGCACTGCACATCACAGTATATGTATCACAAGTACCAATAGAAGGGTTCTATAGGAATAGAGGGTATAGCTAGTATTGTATAAACAAAAACTTGAACTGATTTTAGTTGCGGTTCCAGCAGTTCCTTATATACATCATGACAGATCAAGTACTGACTAATTGCACTTCAAAATATAGGTTGTGGCTGATGACTCATTTATTTGAATCATCATCACCTAATGCCATCCTACTTAAGATATTTATTTATATCTGATAATGATCTGCTGATTCATTTGCTGACTAACACTACTGATTTAACAGATGATGTGTTGCTACTTATAGACTAAGCACAAAGCTAACTCATCTGACCAAAGACTGATCTATCTTAAGAATTCAGGCAGCAGATCATAATATCCTCCCATACTAAAGCTGACAGGGTTCCCTTGGGTCTCTTTCTTGTGTTACCAATTTCTTCAAGGTTTAGGATTGACAGTAAGTCTTGTTCACTTGAGCTTGCTTCTATGACCTAAATCTTCCAGGATACTCCCTCTTTGTCCATCATTTGGTGAGTCACAAGAGAATATTCTTTGATGATCTTACAAGGCCCTCTCCATTGTGGCTCAAACTCTAAGTCTTACTTCTCAGCAATGCAGAGTTCCTAACTGTCAATGCTTCTGGTGATATAGTCTGATCCAATTGCTGCATTTTTTCTGCACTATAGGCACTTTGGCCTGTGCCTCTTGACATCTTTGTTTCATATACTAGTGTCTACTTTGCTGACTGAGCTCATCCTCCAAGGTGTCTGTTAACTTTGGATGTGTGATATCTTCTGGAATGCCTAGTGCACATCCATACACTAAATAAAATGGTGACTGTTGGGTAGTGTTGTGCACTCTAACTATGCAAGCCAGCAGTGATTGGTCTAAATACTCATCCCATCTACTGATAGCTCCATGTGCACACTTGGTTAGCATTTTTCAAATTTGTCCATTGACCCAATCAGTGACATCATTGGCACTAAGGTAATATGCTAGAGTTTCCAGTTGTTTGATCTGCTGCATTACTAGGTAAGCCTCCAGGGTCTTTGCCAGATAATTTGCTCCTTGAATTGGGTAGAGCATTTGATTCTGTTCCTCAACCCTAAAATAAATGAGAAAAGGCCAGCAAGATACTATCATAGTATCAACTGAATTTCAAGTTTTTCAAAAGCAACAACTCTCAATACCACTGTTCCTAGCAGATGGGCAGGCAAGCAAACAAGTTAGACAGTAGGAGACTAGGCAAACTAACATCCATACTAAATTTGGTAATCAGATGCCCATTACTTCCATCAAAAATTGCATTTGCAATTTTCAACCCAAAACACCAGCTGAATACCAGCATAATACTACTAGAAAACCAGCAGAATACCAGCTAAAAATTGGATGAATTCCAAGTTTGAGATTTTTCATAGGGGCAAGTTGACAGGCTTCATTCTAGATTATTCTTATGAAATCATTATGCACCTCATTAGGAATGACTTGGCCCTACAAGTACCTTGGTAACAAGCTGGGTCAACCCAACTCATGAGCCAAGTTGAGTTGTACAACTTGTTTTAGTGTTGCTAAGGCATCAGCAACTCTGTTGTTTTTCCTAGAGCCATAGACAACCTGTAAGTCAAATTGCTGAGTGCATTCACTTCATATTTTCACTCTTCTTTATGTACCTGTTGAGTAAAATTTTACCTGAGTGAGGCATGATCAGTCTTTACAGCACACTTGACTCCCTCATTGTAGCTTCTACTGTGATAACTGTAAGTCTACCGGGTTATTGATATATTACAAATTAGCACCTAGTTAAGTGAGTTATCTCAGATTATTAACTTAAAATTGATTAGTGAAATACTTGCACATTATCAGGAATTAATTAAGTACAGAACTTGAGAAAAATCCAAAAGTTGTCTAAATTAGCCAAAGCTTAGCACATGTGCACCTGAAACTCCCGTAGTAATGTTCAAGTTGCTGCATTCACTTGGTTATGCCACAAGTATAAATACTGTTTTAGAACTGAATATTTATGTGAATATCCTTGATATCTTCTAGTTTTCCAATTCACTTCCAATATATTGCTGTTAAATTCCAACAGCATCTCCCTGTCATGCACTGAGTAGTTTTGTTCTGCTGCATTTAGCATCTTGGATTCAAAAGACCAGACCTTGTCTAGTTACCAATAGTCTTGTTCTGTGGAATAATCCCACATAGTGGCAGCCTGTTTATGGTGCTGGATCAATCTGGCACTCAAATTTCTACCATTATGCCAGTGCTAGGATAAAATGACTAGTATTTTTACTCAATCTTACTTATGTTTCTTAGAACAGTGCTTTTTGTGCTTTATTCACTCCTCATAATGCTCCAGACACATTTCTCTCAGTGGATGTCTCCTGGTATGAATATTCTGTACATTAATAAGTATCTTAGCTACTTGATCTATTCTGCTGCTTCCTTCTGTAAATGACTTTCCTCTTTGAATACGTGCAAATATGCTGAACCTCTTTAGATATCTGAATGTATGCTCTACTCCCACTCTGAAACAATTAAATATCATGTTTTAGAGCTTCTGCTTCCTGTTAAGCACTCCATTCCTTGGCTTCCTATGAGCTGTAATGCTTCCTAATATCTGGTAATCCTCTCCTATATAAGCCAAATCTGCCGTACATTTCTCCCCACTACTGAATTCTGGATGATTCTCCATCCAGAGTGCTTTGTCATGCCTACTTCCAGCAAATGGCCAACTAAACCGGATAATGTCACCCTCAATGTCAGACAGCACTTGAAACTTCACTCAGTGTGCCTTGTATTTGCCAGAATAAAAGTGCCTCTGCCCTCTAGAAGATGTGTTAGTCCTGACTGGGAAGGTATCCAAATACTCCTGATATGGAACTTGTTGCTGAATACACTGGGATATGGAAGCCTCTTGGAGCTTCTGAACCTAGTATTCCAAACTTGCTCTAAGTCACTCATACCCTCAGCAAGGTGGTTCTCAATTGATGTCAGCTGGGAATGAAAGCTTCTAGGACTTTTGTTGCCATGGATGATGGGATGAAACCTTGTAGGGCAATAGCTGTTTCAATAGCAGAGAAGCTTAACAAGGGATCTGTTGTGGTGTATTATGATTAGTTTGGGGCTTGTTCTACAATGTAGAGGCTAATCAACAATATACAACAACTTCCAGTATGCTAATACTGAAATAGTTTATTGGGAGTTTGATATACCGATAGAAGATATAACTTTCACTAATTTCCGCAATCTTGGGCTCAAAATATACTGTAGGCAGTGTTTATCACTTCTACAGCAGTGTTCTGACCTACTGTTGACTAATGGGCTTATTTACTCTTATAGTAACTTTTCCTTATTTGGAAGTCACTTTTGTTTCTGAGAAAATATTTCCAAATATGGAAATTCTGAACTCCCCTTTAACCTAAAGGGGTGTGTTGTAGAAGTCTCTAAAGGGGTCTTTAGACCTAAAGGGGTGTCTAAAGGGGTGTCTTTAGAGTAAAGGGGCTTCTTGTAGTGGTCTCTAAAGTGGACTTTACACTAAAGGGGTGCCTAAAGGGGCTTCTTTAGAGTAAAGGGGTTTCTTAAAGGGGTCTCTAAAGGGGTCTTTAGACTAAAGGGGTGTCTTTAGAGTAAAGGGGTTTCTTAGAGGGGACTTTTCCGACAGAAAAGTGGTAGTTTCTTGTGGAACTTAGATTGGATTCTTGTGGGCTTTGCAGTCTCTTTACTGATGTAGTACCGATCAAAGTCAGAATACTCAACAGTGCAAGTGATGCAGGGGAAGTCTTATAACCTTTAAACGTGTAATTGTAGTGTGGAGATTCTGGAAAGAGAGGCTCTCTCTTTATTTTTCAGCTGGGGAAGTTATATATATGAAAATTTTGAAGGATCAAAGTTTTTGGGCAATTGCGCAAGCAATACACGTGATACAAAGCTAAAATTTTGCAGTGGCGCAGATCGGACATAGGCGCAGCACCTGTGAATATTTCACGTGATTTGATTGGCTGGTTCAAAAGTTACACGCAATCAAAGTCACCATAGTAATCCTAGCAATAAGGCATAGTATATATAATAGTTGGACTCTTTTGGTCATAACTCCTTAAGTACTGCTTCAAATGAGCCGTATTTTGAAATATGTGTTGGCTACTACGTGTTCTGTATGACATAATATTCTTGGGTGGATTGCTTGTCAGGGTCTGGAGCATTTGTTCATCAAAGTTGGAAATTCTTGATCTTTCACTTGTGTGTTACAATAGCAAAAAGCACAATAAAGAAATGAGTGCAATATTGGTTTAGAGATATTGTAGTAACGGAATACTTTCCATTACCACAAGTCTCCCCTAACTTTGAGAAATAATGCCCTCATTATTACTTCTGATATGGAACTTCTTCAATCTGTTACCAGGTTGTGTCAGTGCAAGTGGTGTACCATCAAGTTCTGCTAGTTTGTAAGATCCATTTTTGTTTGCATGTATGATCTTGTAGGGACCTTGCCATTGCATATCCAGCTTGGATGCCTTGTTTCTTTGGCTTTTTGTGTTGTGAAGTAGTATCAACTCACCTACTTCTAACAATGTTTTTCTTAGGCATTTTTGAGCGTCAAAGTACTCCTTGCCAGCCATTCTGGATTTCTTCAGGTTTTCTATTGCATTCTGTTGCAGAGTGTGTGCTTGTTGAATCTGTTGTACTCTTGCTAGCAATAGCTCTGATGTTGTCATGGTTGGTCTCCATGGGAGGGTAAGCCAATTCTCAAAAGATATGTCTATTGGCAAAACAGCTTCATGTCCATATATTAAAAAAATGGTGTGTACTTTGTACTTCTTTTAACCGTGACTCTATCAGACCAAATTGCTGCATGAAAGTTATTTGCCCATTTGTTGGGTTCTTCATAGCTAAGCTTAGCTAATGTGTTTGCAAAAGCAGAATGTCCACGTTCAACTGGTGAATTTGCTTGTGGGTGATATGGTGTAGTATGTATAAGCTTGGTTCCATGCTTTGTCGCCAGTGCTTGTATTTCATAAGATCCACATTCTCCATTGTCTGCAATAAGGGTGCCAACTGAACCATGTCTGAGATATACATCTTCTTTGAGAAATCTTGCTACTGCTTTTACATTGGCTTGTTTCAGCATTCTAGCCTCTATCCAACCAGTAAGGTTATCACAACAGTCCACCACATACTTATACCCAGCTGTTGCCCTTGGTAAATGTATAATATCCACATGTGCAATTTGCCAAGCATAAGATGTGTATATACTGTGAAGTGGTTCATGCATCTTTTGCTTGTCTCTTCTTTGACATGGAATACATGATTTCACATATTCTTTTGTGTTGGTGTACAGTGTTGGCCAAAAATACCGTAAGGAGATTTTTGCATATGTTGATGTAATTCCCTTATGACCTCCTGATTCATATTCATGCAATTCTTGAATGATCTTCTCTTGATCATGCTTGTTATGTATATACCGTCAAGGAACTCCATGCTTGCTTTTTCTGAAAAGTGTGCCGTCATGCAGTAAAAACTTCAGAGCCTTCCTTTTAAAATTTGTGCGTTGATTTGTGGGAATATCAGCAGGAACTTTGAGTGATGTAAGAAATTCCTTGATTTGTTGATAATTGCTCTGTATCATATGTCTGAATGAGAATCCAAGACTAGTGTTTTCAAGAAACTCATCAATCTCATCATCATTAGTTGAGTACGGTGAATTTGGTTGCTTTCTAGATAAGGCATCAGGTCCTTTGTGATTGGCTCCTGGTATGTGTTGCAGCATAAAGTCCAAGATCTGGATGTATGATATCCACCGTGCTAGAATAGGATCAGGCAAAAGCTCCAACTTATTCAACATTCCTAATAATGGCTTGGCATTAACCTCCAGTGTGAAGTGTACTCCTAATAAGTATGGCTTTAGCTTGTTGAGTACATAGAGTACTCCCGGTGCTTCTTTCTTGATAGATAGATAGTTAAGCTTATTCCCTTTGAATAGTCTACTAAGATATTTGCAAGGTTGTTGATGATGATCTTTTGAAACTTGAATCATGATTCTACCAACCCCAATTCCAGAGCTATCAACTGATACAATGATTGGTTGTGAATCAATAACACTGTAGTCTATAGCTGCTAAGACCGGTGGCTTTGATAATAGACTTGTTCCACTGTACCGTGCCAGGGCGTGCAGCGCAATCCGTGGTTGCAAAGAACGATCGGGTGCAATATTATAGCTACCAGAAGGCGGGATCGTTCTTGGACAATTTCGCACCATGCAGGACGATCTTGCACACTATGGCACAATCTGACACAATGAGGTTGGCGCAGATGATTGCGCCAACTTGTAAAGCTTGCATCACGTGCGCAATCGGATACCGCTATAATGGCAGGTAAAATCCGGTATTTGGATATGTTTCTTTAATGTAAATGGAAATAAATGTGTATCACACTATAAACTACACTGATACTTACCATTTTGGTTACCCTCACTCCAATTGGATGGTATCTCAGTGGTTAATTGGTCCAAAAGTATCCTGAAGCTGGCAGCCCCCAATTGGCTCATTGACTACTGAAAAAGCTACCTGATTCGCCATCAAATATCCCATTTTGCCCATTGAGCAAGTAAATCCCTGATCCTAGTGATTGGGCAAGGTGTCATAGCTAGCACGCAAGCAATCATGTAGGTGCAAAACAGATCCAATAGCTGCACTGGTATTACAGATGACGTATATATATGCAGGGTGTTTATTTATAGGGGTTCTGTCTCAAATGTGAGACAACCTTGATATTACTTATATCAAAAATTTGATGATCACTGATTTGCGATGGCTCGATTTGGATCGCAAAAAAAAGGGTTGTCGGGATCATTATGAATGTGAGCAATTCAAAGCGATCGCATCATCTTCTCCTGGGTTTTTTTCTCACAGGGATTACTACTGAAGCATTTGGTAGTGACTCACTTTGCACACCTATACTACTTCCTGGCTGACTATCATCTCGGCTACTTGTGTATTCGTAGTCAGTATTTTGCCTCCTAGTTGATGAGTGCAATGCTGCAGCTTGGCCGCGCTGAATCGCTCTGACTGAACCAACTGAACCAACTGAACCGGCCTGTAGTGCCACGCGCTGACGCGTTCTTTTACTTGCCAAGGGCTCCGGTGGTTGAGTCACTTCATGTTGGTCATCATCAGTCAGTTCACCAGAAGTAACTCGCTGATGGTCAGGCAAAACGGCATGCGCAGGCGCGCCTTGACGCGTTGAGATGGCCCTTGGCTGAGTTCGATGTGATGCCGCATGTTGATGCAACTTGGTCCGCTCCAATGGACTTGTGTCTGAATGAGCAGTTTGGCAAGTTCTGGAAGTTTTGCTCTGAAGCGCGCGTGTTGACTTGACACGGGGCGTTCTGGTAAAGGGTGTTGGCGTGGTCTGGACTGACGTGCGCCGGCGCGCTGTGGTTGCAAGAGATGGTAGGGAATCCAGCGAGGCGTGCTGGTGCAATCTGGACAATGTTGCTCGCGGTCTGTATTATTCCTCCTGAAGCTCACCATCTGATTCCTCAAGGTATTCACTTACCCTCTGTCTGATACTTTGGAGCTGTTGCCTGGATGAGTCCTGTGTATATTGCTCTCGGAAGCCACTTAGCTCTACTAATATATCACGTAGTACATTAGTCATTTGAGGCAAAAACTCATTCAAAATCTCTTTGGTTCCCAAAGTTGAGGCACAAACGGACGCGTCCGGCCTGTACTGTGCAAATTGCGCACGAAATTGTTCCCGCGCGGCTTCCTTGTCAAATCCCCTCACTCTCAGCCCATTCTTGATTTCAATACTTGTCTTGTTATATATCTTTTTACATACATCAGCTGGCATCTTGATGTAGAACTTATGCCACAGCTTTCTACTCAAATTCTTCCATCTTTGTTGACTCTCTGAGGTATCTAGTTCTGCTAGATTAATCAGTAGTGCCCAAATATCTGTATGAAGGCTCATCATAGACACTTGGGCCATACTAAAGTCATTTGGCAAGAACTCAAACGGATCCGACATCGACTTTTCCGGTCCTCACCGCGCTTGTGAGCTGGGGGATGGGTTTTGTCTGGGTTGTACTAAAGATGAGTTGAGGCTTGGTATGGGGACCATAGCAACGGATTTGGATACTTTTACAGCAGTATATTGGCATCAACCTGGTCTTATATGAAATATATATGAAAACTAAAGTATTGTTGAATTTTCCATATATTATGCATGATGCATCTCAAATCGCGTTGACACGGATCAGATCACATCAATCGCAGATTTCCTATTTGATTATAGACCTATGATTAAAGCATCAATAAAAGTACCAGGGCATTGTTTGCGGATGATTTTTGCGACATAATGATGGGATACATGGCAATTGATGGAGATTTAACCATAATGTGTTAAAAATCAGATAAATAACGCAGGTCGCGCCGAATCGATTCAATACGCCTCCATACGATCATCCATCAATTTTAATATGACTTACTCATCTGAATGGTCTTTTCTCATCAATCCCATCACTACCACTGGATTTCCTTTTGACACACTGGAGGAGATCTATTCCAAGTACTGTGGACCATCAACCCCAATCTACTCAAGGAGATCCCTTGTTAAGCTTCTCTGCTATACAAGAACTATTGCCCTACAAGGTTTCATCCCACCATCCATGGCAACAAAAGTCCTAGAAGCTTTCATTCCCAGATGACAGCAATGGAGAATCACCTTGCAGAGGGTATGAATGACTTAGAGCAAGCTTGGAATACTAGGTTCAGAAGCTCCAATAAACTTCCAGATCCAAGAGTGTTCAGCAACAGGTTCCATATCAGGAGTATTTTGGATACCTTCCCAGTGAGGATTAACAGACCTTCTAGAGGGCAGAGGCACTTTTATTCTGGCAAGTACAAGGCACACTGTGTGAAGTTTCAAGCACTGTCTGACATTGAGGGTAACATCATCTGGTTTAGTGGGCCATTTGCTGGAAGTAGGCATGATAAAGCACTCTGGGTAGAGAATCATCCTGAATTCAGTAGAGGGGAGAAATATATGGCAGACTTGGCCTATATAGGAGAGGATTGTCAGAGATTAGGATGTATTACAGCTTATAGGAAGCCAAGGAATGGTGTGCTTAGCAGGAAGCAGAAGCTCTACAATGAGATATTTAATCATTTCAGAGTAAGGGTAGAGCACACATTTGGATATCTGAAGAGATTCATCATATTGGCAGGTAAATACAGAGGAAAGTCATATATAGGAGAAAACAGCAGAATAGGTAAAGTAGTTAAGATACTTATCAATGCACAGTATGTTCATACAAGAAGACATCCACTGAGAGAAATGTGTCTGGAGCATTATGAAGAGTAAATAAAGCAAGGAAAGCACTATTCTGAGCAACATAAGTAAGATTGAGTAAAATTACCAGTAACTGTATCATACCACTGGCATCATGGTAGAAATTATAGTGCCAGATAGTGCCGTAGAGTGCCAGATCGATCTGGCACTATAAACCGGCTGGCACTATGTGGCACTATCCAACGGAACAAGTCTAATGACTCAAGCAATGTCAACATAGCATTTGCCTGTTCTTCATGCCATTCAAATTTCTGGTTTTTCTGTAATAACTGAGTCAGTGGCTTAGCAATTTGAGCATAGTTCTTGATCCAGATTCTGAATAGACCAGTAAGTCCTAATAATTGTCTGACTTGATGAATATTCCTTGGTGGCTTCCAATTCAGTGCCAATGAAAGTTTTGCAGGATCAGGCAATCTCCCTTTTTCAGTAACAAGTTCACCTAGAATGATTGCTTTGTTGTAGCCAAACTTGCATTTGGCTCCTGATACAGTCAGACCAGAAGCTTGAAGTTTCTTCATGACCCTCTCAACTGTGCTTATGTGATCATAAACATATCTTCTTACTTGAGGTAAGACATGCGATGTATCTTTTTCTCTGGACTTATTCTTAACTGCAATGTCATCAAGAAATGGTTGGCATATCTCAGGGAAACAGTCATCCAAAACTTGAATCATTGCACGTTGATAATTTTGGACAGAGTTTGTCCATCCTTGAGGAATTCTTGTCATCCTTATGAGTCCTATTGGTGTATCCATAGCGGTGAAATCTCTTGAGGTAGGATCCAGAAGTATTTGGTCATATCCTGAATAAAGATCCAATGTTGTAATCAGAGGATATCCAGTAAATGACTCAATATACTCATGTTGTATGGGTGGTTGCATAGCATCTTTGATGGTGACCTTATTTAAATGCTGTACATCTTGAATAAACTGTAGACTTCCATTTTTCTTCAACGGTGTAAACCAGGGATTGCAATAAGGTCCATAGCTATATTCAATGACTCCACTTTGAAATCTTGATTGTAGCATTTCAATTACTTTGTTCAGTAATCTTGAGGGAATAGGATATGATCTCAGTGCCCATGGTGTATGTTCAACGGTATGGATCTTAACCGGTGGAAATAGCTCTGTGGATAAACATCCTCTTTGTGCATCATTAAATGCAAAGACATTGTCATAGCATTGTAGCATAGTCAAAAAGAGACTTTTCTCCTCAGTGGAAAGAGTAGTCCCAATAGCCAACTCCTTGAGCTTCTCTTCTGTGAGTCTGATTTTGTCATATTTGTGCAAAGGCTCCATTTGAGGATTGTTGTGGGCAGATGGTGAGATTCCAGTAGATACTGGCTTTGCTTTCAATGCAACTGGCTTATACTTGGTATTTGTCTTACTTGTTGTCAATGGAATGAAGTGTTGATCATAAAACAAAATATCCTTATGAACCTGTATGTTCTGTACTGGAATGGTGTCTGCATTTCTTGGATTATTTTCTTCTGCTGCACAAAAGGTTGCCCTTCTTTTTTGATTGTCAGATGTGATTGTCAGCCATAAGCTTCCATCAGGTCTATTATTAGCTTGTAGAAGAGATTTTCTCTCATATGATTGTCCCAACAATACCTCAAAAGTGGGTCCATTGGCAACAATGAAAAAAGGAGAAGTAACCCCGATTCCTCCAATTTCAATTGGTACAGAGTGACAAAGTCCAAGCATCTTCTCTGTTGCACCTGTAGCAGTTCTCATATTCCAGTCAACTTCTGTCGATGGCAATTTGATTTTTTCAAAAGTCATAGCGGTGAGAGCATTGATTTCTGATCCAGAATCAAAAACACATTCCACTTCAACATTGTTGATTGTAGCAGCATAGCTTCCTGTTGTTATAGAGTAAAAGGCTTTTTCCACTTCAAATTGTAGTTATTCACTTGATAACGTTGTTGATGACTGTTCTTGATAATTCCTCAGGATATCTTTGTTCATAAGCTTAACCATTTCTGGTAGTAGTTGACTGAGATTGCTGATGGCGGTGAACATTTCTTGATTTTTAAGTTGTGGAAATGGAGATTTCCAGAATTTGTCGATAACTTTCTGTGTAATTGCAGTAGTGTCATACTTAGATTGAGGTTGCAAGTGTTCTTTTTGGATTTTTGATGTTTCTGGCTGTACTAGTATTTCAACAATTGGCTGATTTCTTTTGTTGGTACACACTTTTTTAGGATTGTTCTCTGTAGAAAGATACTTTCTCTTATCAATAAGGCAATTAAACTCTTCAACTTCCTCTTTTTCCATTAGATATTCTTGAACCTGCCCTGATGGATCTGATATTGTGAGTACGTAACGTTCATTGCTTGGAATTTCTGCAGTCTTTTGGATTTATATGAAATTTGATGTCTTGGTGCTTTTACTTGATTCTTCTTGAGCAAGTACATAGGACCTCATTCCACCATAACCTCTGTTGATAGGCAAGGGGTTTCCAGCAATATCACAGATCTTCCCATAACGACCTATCATAACCTTATGACTGTCAATATCAATATTCAATATTTGATAACCATAATGGCTATGCTCAGCAGATTCACAGTACACACAATATTTGGTTTGCTGTGGATAATACTGGTTGTTTTGGGATTTTCTGGTCTTGCCTTGTTGATGCTTGATGATGGTACACTTTGAGAGTCCAACTTAAGCGTCAGTTTTCCTAATGCATCAATCAATTCATTAACCTGATCACCTTGTGGGTTATTTGTACAATGAAGAATTTGTTTAGCTGGATTGGGAATCTTCATTTGAATATTAATGGAATCCATGACTTGTCTCCCTGATTGATAGTTTAACACCATTTGTTTAACATTGTTGTAGGAGCTTGTAGCCTGAACTTGGTGGCTAATGGCATTACGTATTTCAGGAGGCATATTCATCAGAAAATAGTTTCTTTGATAATATCTTGGAATTCTAATAGCTGCTTCAACATGCCTTGCTTTTGACTCAAACTTTTGAATGTACTTCTGCAAGGGTTGGGTCTTGTTGTAAGGCATTTCTAGCTCATTTAGTGTAACAAACTGTGCTTCCTTTTGGTACTCAGCTAAAATAGCTTGTTGAGCAGTGTCCCAGTTATAGTTAGCGCCAACAGATATCTTAAATGGGTCCAAACTTTGTAAGAATCTTGATACTTCAACTTCACAGAGAAAGGGAAACAACTGAATTTTGTTCTTGTGTGATAGCTCAAATGCTGCAGCTATATTGTTAAACTCTTCTAGAAACTCAGTAACATTCTCTCCTGAGAATTTTACTGGAATGGCACCTTTAAAAGTGGCTATTAACTCTGGGAGTGGTGTATTGGTCATTCTTGTAACGTTTCTTGGTGCTTGTATAGTGAAAGGTTCAAACTACGCAGGTCCTCCACCAAATTCTTGTTGTGGTGTATTATGATTAGTTTGGGGCTTGTTCTACAATGTAGAGGCTGATCAACAATATACAACAACTTCCAGTATGCTAATACTGAAATAGTTTATTGGGAGTTTGATATACCGATAGAAGATATAACTTTCACTAATTTCCTCAATCTTGGGCTCAAAATATACTGTAGGCAGTGTTTATCACTTCTACAGCAGTGTTCTGACCTTCTGTTGACTAATGGGCTTATTTACTTTTATAGTAACTTTTCCTTATTTGGAAGTCACTTTCGTTTCTGAGAAAATATTTCCAAATATGGAAATTCTGAACTCCCCTTTAACCTAAAGGGGTGTGTTGTAGAAGTCTCTAAAGGGATCTTTAGACCTAAAGGGGTGTCTAAAGGGGTGTCTTTAAAGTAAAGGGGCTTCTTGTAGTGGTCTCTAAAGTGGACTTTACACTAAAGGGGTGCCTAAAGGGGCTTCTTTAGAGTAAAGGGGTTTCTTAAAGGGGTCTCTAAAGGGGTCTTTAGACTAAAGGGGTGTCTTTAGAGTAAAGGGGTTTCTTAGAGGGGACTTTTCCGACAGAAAAGTGGTAGTTTCTTGTGGAACTTAGATTGGATTCTTGTGGGCTTTGCAGTCTCTTTACTGATGTAGTACCGATCAAAGTCAGAATACTCAACAGTGCAAGTGATGCAGGGGAAGTCTTATAACCTTTAAACGTGTAATTGTAGTGTGGAGATTCTGGAAAGAGAGGCTCTCTCTTTATTTTTCAGCTGGGGAAGTTATATATATGAAAATTTTGAAGGATCAAAGTTTTTGGGCAATTGCGCAAGCAATACACGTGATACAAAGCTAAAATTTTGCAGTGGCGCAGATCGGACATAGGCGCAGCACCTGTGAATATTTCACGTGATTTGATTGGCTGGTTCAAAAGTTACACGCAATCAAAGTCACCATAGTAATCCTAGCAATAAGGCATAGTATATATAATAGTTGGACTCTTTTGGTCATAACTCCTTAAGTACTGCTTCAAATGAGCCGTATTTTGAAATATGTGTTGGCTACTACGTGTTCTGTATGACATAATATTCTTGGGTGGATTGCTTGTCAGGGTCTGGAGCATTTGTTCATCAAAGTTGGAAATTCTTGATCTTTCACTTGTGTGTTACAATAGCAAAAAGCACAATAAAGAAATGAGTGCAATATTGGTTTAGAGATATTGTAGTAATGGAATACTTTCCATTACCACAGATCTTCTTGAGTAGATTGGGGCAGATGGTCCACAGTACATGGTTTAGATCTCCTCTAATGTGTCAAAAGGAAATCTAGTGATAGTGATGGGATTAATGAGAAAAGACCATTCAGATGTGTTAGTTACATCAAAATTGGTATGTAACTGAGTAGATGTGATTTGAATTGATTTGGTGCAATCAGCTTAATTTAACTGATGTCCATGCATTATCATCAAATCTCCATCAATTGACATGTCTCCATCAAAATGTTTCAAAGATCTTCCTCAAACAATGACTTGGTGACTATATTGTTGATTTACTCACAAGTCTATAATCAATTAGGAAATCTGCAATTGGTGTGATCTGATCCACATCAATGCAATCCAAGATGCATCATGCAAAATGTTTGGAAGATTCAACAATCACATTAGTTTTCATATATATTTCATATTAGACCAGGTTGATGCAAAAATACTACTGTATAAATATTCATAGCCATCACTATGGTCCCTATACCAAGTCTCAACTCATCTTTAGTACACCCAGTCAAAATCCATCCCCCAGCTCACAGGTGCAGTCTAGACCAGAAAGGTCAATGACAGATCTGTTCAAGTTCTAGCCACATGATTTTAGTAGGGCCAAGTGTCTATGATGAGCCTTCATACATATATATGGTCTCCACTCATTGATCTAGCTGAACAGGATACCTGTGAGAGTTGACAGAGATAGAAGAATCTCAGTAGAAAGCTGTGACATGAATTCTACATCAATATGCAAGCAAATATATGTAAGAAGATATATAACAAGGCAAGTATTGAGATCCAGAATGAGCTGAGAGTAAGGGCACTTGATGAGCAAGCTGTGCGCAAACAATTCTGCACGCAATTTGCACAGTATGGGCCAGACATGTCTATTTGTGCCTCAACTTTGAGAACCAAAGAGATTTTGAATGAGCATTGCCTCAAATGACTAATGTACTACATGATATATTGGTAGAGCTAAGTAGCTTCCAAGAGCAATATACACAGGACTCATCAAGGCAACAGTACCGGAGTATTAGAAGTAGGGTAAGTGAGTACTTTGAGGAATCAGAAGGTGAACTTCAAGAGGAAGAGTACAGCCCGCTGTAGTGGGGTGACAGTTACACCCACTGACAGATGTGCTCATTCCCTTATTTTCTACTTCCCTATATCTCTACTACACTTATTTTAGTTTTATCCCATTTGTCTTACCCAATCAGTACTATCCCATAAGCTGGTTGACTATCACACCTGCTTACCTTATTGCATAAGTTACCCCCACTTTATGTAAGGTTACTAGCTATAAGTGCTTCTATATTAGGCAAGTACCCACGCCAGTACCTGTGACACATAATCAACCCATGTCACCATCCCTACCATTTCCATACCATATATGGTATCCTTGTGTTACACAGGTTTCAGAATACTGATTCCTGATTGGTTGGATGTGCTGTGCCTCTTAGAACCTTGCAGCACCTACTTAGAACATTTTTGGGTCATTCTGATATTATTAAGATTTCTATTGTTCTCCGGAACCTTCTGGAACACCAGGATTAGTAATCACTTAGTCAGTAAGAAAAGTATATAAGGGAGGCTATCCCTCAACAATAAATCATCATCCCTTTTATTAATATACCAACTTGTTGATTAGTGTGATCACTGCTACCTGCTGCTACCTGAACTTCCAACCACAGGACACTCCCAGGAAACCATGCTGACAGCCAACTGACCTTGGAGGCACTACTTGTGAGGAATACTCAGAGTAGGTATCTTTTATTATATTTGATTCTTTCCCAAGTTTGTTCTTGTACAGGCAAAGATACTTTTCTGTCTTTGTAAACATTGACCACAGCTGCATTCTTATCAAGTCCCTGCTGGTGGAGTTTACAGTTGTTTTGACTTTGGAAGCTTTAGTACATTGTCATCGCAAAGGATGCTGGACCCAGCACATACTTTTGTTAAGATGCCAACTAAGTTGGGGTTTGTAGCTCAATAGTTTTCCCTTGACAAGCTTGTGGCTTTATTCCCCTTCACATTAGATTAGAGATAGAACCCAAGTATTCCTAGCAAGCTTTTGCCAGAGGTTATCACACCCAGTGAACACCCCACACACAAAACACTTGAGAAGTATTGGATGTATCTCTCCCTTGGACTTATACACCATCATACCGCAAGCAACTGCCTCTAGATTGTGCTAACACACCTTGCTAGATTACTTATCATCCCCTGCAGTGTTGGCATGCTGGCACATGTCAGTCCATCCTATGCACACACCCCTCAGAAGAGTGCCCTGCATTGAGTCAACACATGTCAGATTAACATGTGCACTTCAGAGCAAGACTACCAGAACTCACCAAACTGCTCATTCAACCATGAGTCCATTGGAGCAGGCCAACTTGCATCAACATGTAACATCACATTGAACTCAGCCAAGGGCAATGCCAACACATCAAGTTGCACCTACACATACTGGCATACCTGAACATTGGCAAGTTACTTCTGGTGAACTGACTAACAATGCCCCACATGATGTGCCTCCACAACTGGAGCCTTTGGCAAGTAAAAGAACATGTCAGCATGTGGCACTTCATGCAGGTTCTGTCATGTTGTCTGGAGCAATGCAGCATGGCCAAGCTCCAGCATTGCTCTCATTAACTAGGAGGCAAAAAACTGCCTACAAGTGCCCAGGTAGCCAAGAGTATAGTTTATAAGGAAGTAGTTCAGGTGTGCAAAGTGAATCATTAGCAAATACTTCAGTTGTAATCTCTGTGAGGAAAAAACCTAGGAGAAAACGATGCAATTGCTTTGAATTGTTACCATTTGACATGATCCAAATAACGCTTTTTTTATTGTAATTCAAGTTCAGCCATTGCATATTAGTGATCACTAAACTTTTGTTATAAATAATAGACTTGTTCTGTTGGATAGTGCCACATAGTGCCAGCCTGTTTATGGTGCCGGATTGATTGGGCACTCTACGGCACTATCTGGCACTATAATATCTACCATGATGCCAGTGGTATGATACAGTTACTGGTAATTTTAATCAATCTTACTTATGTTGCGCAGAATAGTGCTTTCCTTGCTTTGTTTACTCTTCATAATGCTCCAGACACATTTCTCTCAGTGGATGTCTTCTTGTATGAACATACTGTGCATTAATAAGTATCTTAACTACTTTACCTATTCTGCTGTTTTCTCCTATATATGACTTTCCTCTGTATTTACCTGCCAATATACTGAATCTCTTCAGATATCCAAATATGTGCTCTACCCTCACTCTGAAATGATTAAATATCTCATTGTCAAGCTTCTGTTTCCTGCTAAGCACACCATTCCTTGGCTTCCTATAAGCTGTAATACATCCTAATCTCTGACAATCCTCTCCTGTATAGGCCAAGTCTGCCATACATTTCTCCCCTCTACTGAATTCAGGATGATTCTCTACCAAGAGTGCTTTATCATGCCTACTTCCAGCAAATGGCCTACTAAACCAGATGATGTTACTCTCAATGTCAGACAGTGCTTGAAACTTCACACAGTGTGCCTTGTACTTGCCAGAATAAAAGTGCCTCTGCCCTCTAGAAGGTCTGTTAATCCTCACTGGGAAGGTATCCAAAATACTCCTGATATGGAACCTGTTGCTGAACACTCTTGGATCTGGAAGTTTATTGGAGCTTCTGAACCTAGTATTCCAAGCTTGCTCTAAGTCATTCATACCCTCTGCAAGGTGATTCTCCATTGCTGTCATCTGGGAATGAAAGCTTCTAGGACTTTTGTTGCCATGGATGGTGGGATGAAACCTTGTAGGGCAATAGTTCTTGTATAGCAGAGAAGCTTAACAAGGATCTCCTTGAGTAGATTGGGGTTTATGGTCCACAGTACTTGGAATAGATCTCCTCTAGTGTGTCAAAAGGAAATCCAGTGGTAGTGATGGGATTGATAAGAAATGATCATTCAGATGAGCAAGTCATATTAAAATTAGTGGATGATTGTATGGAGGCAGTTTGAATTGATTTGGCACAATCTGCATTATTCATCTGATTTTTAATACATTATGGTTAAATCTCCATCAATTGCCATGTATCCCATCATTATGTCGCAAAAATCATCCGCCAACAATGCTTTGGTACTTTTATTGATGCTTTCATCATAGGTCTATAATCAAATAGGAAATCTGCGATTGATGTGATCTGATCCATGTCAATGCAATCCAAGATGCATCATGCCTAATATATGGAAAATTCAACAATCACATTAGTTTTCTTATATATTTCATATAAGACCAGGTTGATGCCAATATACTGCTGTATAAGTATCCAAATCTGTTGCTATGGTCCCCGTACCAAGCCTCAACTCATCTTTAGTACAACCCAGACAAAACCCATCCCCCAGCTCACAAGCGCGGTCCGGACCAGAAAAGTCAATGTCAGATCCATTTGAGTTCTTGCCAAATGATTTTAGTAAGGCCCAAGTGTCTATGATGAACCTTCATACAGATATTTGGGCACTACTGATTAATCTAGCAGAACTAGATATTTCAGAGTCAACAAAGATAGAAGAACTTGAGTAGAAAGCTGTGGCATGAGTTCTACATCAAGATGCCAGCCAATGTATGTAAGAAGATATATTACAAGACAAGTATTGAAATCAAGAATGAGCTGAGAGTGAGGGGATTTGACAAAGAAGCCACGCGGGAACAATTTTGTGCGCAATTTGCACAGTATGGGCTGGACTCATCTGTTTGTGCCTCAACTTTGGGAACCAAAGAGATTTTGAATGAGTTTTTGCCTCAAGTGACTAATGTACTACGTTATATATTAGTAGAGCTAAGTGGCTTCTGAGAGCAATATACACAGGACTCATCCAGGCAACAGCTCCAAAGTATCAGACAGAGGGTAAGTGAATACCTTAAGGAATCAGATGGTGAGCTTCAGGAGGAAGAATACAGACCATGAGCAACATTGTCCAGATTGCGCCAGCATGCCTTGCTGGATTCCCTACCATCTCTTGCAACCACAGCACGCCGGCACACGTCAGTCCAGACCACGCCAACACACTTTACCAGAACGCCACACATTGAGTCAAAGCGCACGCTTCAGAGCAAAATTATGAGAACTTGCCAAACTGCTCATTTAGACACACGTCCATTGGAGCGGACCAAGTTGCGTCAACATGCAGCATCACATCAAACTCAGCCAAGGGCCATCTCAACGCGTCAAGGTGTGCCTGCGCATGCCGTTTTGCCTGACCATCAGAGAGTTACCTCTGGTGAACTGACTGATGATGACCAACATGAAGTGCCTCAACCACCAGAGCCCTTGGCAAGTAAAAGAACGTGTCAGTATGTGGCACTACAAGCCGGTTCAGTTGGTTCAGTTGGAGCAATTCAGCGCGGCCAAGCTGCAGCATTGCACTCATCAACTTGGAGGCAAAATAATGACTTCAAATACACAAGTAGCCATGATGATAGTCAGCCAGGAAGTAGTATAGGTGTGCAAAGTGAGTCACTACCAAATGCTTCAGTAGTAATCCCTGTGAGAAAAAAACCCAGGAGAAGATGATGTGATTGCAGGGATTTACTTGCTCAATGGGCAAAATGGGATATTTGATGGCAAATCAGGTAGCTTTTTTAGCAGTCAATGAGCCAATTGGGGGCAGCCAGCTTCAGGATACTTTTGGACTAATTAACCACTGAGATACCGTCCAATTGGAGTGAGGGTAACCAAATGGTAAGTATCAGTGTATTTATAGTGTGATACACATTTATTTCCATTTACATTAAAGAAACATATCCAAATACCAAATTTTACCTGCCATAATAGTGGTATCCAATTATGCACGTGATGCAAACATTACAAGTTGGCGCAATCATCTGTGCCAACCTCATTGTGTTGGATTGTGCCATAGTGTGCAAAATTGTCCCGCATAGTGCAAAATTGTCCAAGAACAATCCTGCCCTCTGGTAGCTATAATATTGCGCCCAATTGTTCTTTACAGCCACAGATTGCGCCACGCGCCCTGGCATGGTACAATGGAACAAGTCTAATACCAAGGTTGTCTCACATTTGAGACAGAGCCCCTATAATCAAGACCCTGCATATGTATATATCTGTGGCACCAGTGCAGCTATTTGATCAGATTTGCACCTACACAATTGGTTGCATTGTAGTGGGGTCACAGTGACACCCACTGACAGATGTGCTCAGTCCCAAATTTTCTACTTCCCTGTTTCTCTTCTACACATATTATAGTTTTATCACATTTGTCTTACTTGATCTGTACTATGCCATATGCTGGCTGACTACCACACCTGCTTAACTTATTGCCTAAGTTCACCCCCACTTTATGTAACCCCTGCTTACCTTACTGTATAAGTTACCACTCACTTTATGTAAGATTACTATTGGTCAGTGCATCTATATTAGGCAAGTACCTGCACCATTACTCATGACACATATGCCAAACCATGTCACCATCCCTACCATTTCTATATCATATATGGTATCCCTATGTTACACAGGTTTCAGAGTATTGATTTCTGATTGGTTGGATGTGCTGTGCCTCTTAGAACCTTCCCAGACCTACTTAGAATATTCTTAGCTCATTCTGATGTCATTAAAATTTCTATTGTTCTCCGGAACCTTCTGGAACACCATGATCAGTAATCACTTAGCAAGTGAGAAAAGTATATAAGGGAGGCAATCTCTCAACAATAAATCATCATCCCTTTTATCAATATACCAACTTGTTGATTAGTGTGATCATTGCTACCTGCTGCTATCTGAACTTTGAATCCCAGACCAGAGGACACTCCCAGGATACTGTGCTGACAGCCAACTGACCTTGGAGGTGCTACTTGTGAGTAATACTCAGAGTAGGTATTTTTTATTACATTTGATTCTTTCCCAAGTTTGTTCTTGTACAGGCAAAGATACTTTTCTGTCTTTGTAACTATTGGCCACAGTTGCATTCTTATCAAGTCCCTGCTGGTGAAGTTTATAGTTGTTTTGACTTTGGAAGCTTTAGTCCATTGTCATCTTGGAGGATGCTAAACCCAGCAAATACTTTTGTTAAGATGCCAACTAATTTGGGGATTGTATCTCAATAGTTTTCCCTTGACAAGCTTGTGGCTTTATTCCCCTTCTTTTTAGTGTAGAGACAAAACCCAGGTATTCCTAGCAAGCTTTTGCCAGAGGTTATTGCACCCAATGAGCACCCCACACACAAAACACTTGAGAAGTGTTGGACCTATCTCTCCCTTGGACTTATACACCACAAGAGGCACTTCATGTGGGCCATTATCAGTCAGTTTACCAGAAGTAACTTGCCAATGGTTAGAAGTTACGGCATGTGCAGGTGCAACTTGATGTGTTGGCATGGCCTCTGGCTGAGTTTGATGTGATGCTGCTTGTTGACGCAACTCAGCCTGCTCCAATGGACTTGTGTCTAAATGAGCAGTTTGGCAAGTTCTGGTGGTTTTGCTCTGAAGCATGTGAGTTGACCCAATGTGCATTGACTCGATGCAGGGCACTCTTGTGAAGGGTGTTGGTGTAGTTTGGACTGACGTACTTATACAGTAGTATATTCTCATCAACCTGGTCTTATATGAAATATATATGAAAACCAGTATGATTGTTGAATTTTCCATGTGTTATGCATGATGCATCATGGATCACATTGACATGGATCAGATCACAGCAATCACAGGTTTCCTATTTGATTATAGACTTGTAAGTAAAGCACTGATAAAAATACCAAGTCATTGTTTGAGGATGATTTTTGCAACATAATGATGGGATACATGGCAATTGATGGAAATTCAATCATAATGCATGGAAAATCAGATATATAAAGCTGATTATGCTGAATCAGTTCTAATTAACTCAGCCCAATCACCTACCAATCTTAATATGACTTACTCATCTGAATGGTCTTTTCTCATCAATCCCATCACTACCACTGGATTTCCTTTTGACACATTAGAGGTGATCTATTCCAAGAACTGTGGACTATCTACCCCAATCTACTCAAGGAGATCCTTGGTTAAGTGCCTCAGCTATTACAAGAACTATTGCCCTACAAGGTTTCATCCCACCATCCATGGCAACAAATGCCCTAGAAGCTTTCATTTGCAGCTGACAGCAATGGAGAACCACCTTGCTGAGGGAATGATTGACTTAGAGCAAGCTTGGAATACTAGGTTCAGAAGCTCCAATAGGCTTCCATGTCCCAGAGTGCTCAGCAACAGGTTCCATATTAGCAGTTCCTTGAATACCTTCCCAGTCAGCACCAACAGATCTTCTAGAAGGCAGAGGCACTTTTATTGTGGCAAGTACAAGGCACACTGTGTGAAGTTTCAAGCACTGTCTGACATTGAGGGTAAGATCATCTGGTTTAGTGGGCCATTTGCTGGAAGTAGGCATGACAAAGCACTCTGGGTAGAGAATCACTCAGAAATCAGTGGAGGTGAGAAATATATGGCAGACTTGGCCTATATAGGAGAGCATTGCCAAATGTTAGGATGTGTTTCAGCTCACTGGAAGCCAAGGAATGGAGTGCTTAGCAGGAGGCAGAAGCTCTACAACAAGATATTTAATCATATCAGAGTGAGAGTAGTGCATACATTTGGATATCTAAAGATATTCAGCATATTAGTAGGTGTATAAGGTGGAAAGTCATATACAGAAGGAAACAGCAGAATAGGTAAGATAGCTAAGATACTTATTAATGCATAGTATATTCATACCAGTAGACATTCACTGAGAGAAATATGTCTGGAGCGTTATGAAAAGTAAATAAAGCAAGAAAAGCACTGTTCTAAGCACAAACTCACCTGGCTCAGTTTGTGCAAGATGACAAGTACAGCCAGATGCCTTTATAGAAGTGTCAAGTGGCCACAAGATATTGTTGGTACAGTAGTGATTGATGACTTATCAAATATGACTTGTGTGGCAAAATACTGGCCATGATTCTTGTAATACTTCTTATGCTGTCTGCATGCTTTATGGCTGAGAGGCTTGCTACAATGACCGCATGGTCTTTTTTCTCTTCTCTTATGGTGTTGAATCAAAGTAGTCTTGTCCATGAAGCAAACAGTTTGACACTTAACAACGTAAAGCTACTGTATCACTTTTTTGTCAATACTCATGTGAACTTAAGACAGTCTTGTATTTGAGACATTGCACCTACATGAATGTAAGATTCAATGATGACCTGCAATAGTAAGCATTATAAATAGAGTTGTTGCACAACATATACATGTATATGTAACACCATTTCCCCTTTGGTTTGACTCACTTCCATATATATACTGCCAAAAAATAAAGCAAAGTTAGAATCTACTGGATGCAGATGGGTCTTTAAGATAAAATACAAGGCTGATGGTACAATCTGAATGATACAAAGCAAGATTTGTGGCCAAAGGATACTCTCAAACAAAAGGACTTGACTATACTGAGACCTTTTCACTGGCAGCCAAGTTTAATTCCATCAAATTGATATTTGCTATTGCAGCCAAATGTAAGTTCTTTATACATCAAATGGATGTATAAGCTTCATTTTTGAATGGAGAAGTTGATGCAGATGTGTATATGGACCAGCCTGATGGGTTTGTTGACCTAAATAGCTACCATTTGGTCTGAAAGCTTAAAAATATCTCCATATGGACTCAAACAATCACCATGTGCCTGGAACTGCAAGATAGATTCTTATTTGGAATATTTGAGTTTCAAATGGAGTAAAGCTGACAATGGTATATACTATAAGCCCAATACAGCAAATCCAGCTCCATTAGTTTGATATGTGCATGATTGTATTATAGCCACCAATAACCCAGGAAGATTAGAAGTGACTAAATTGAGCCTGTCTATATAGTTCAACATGTCTAATCTAGGAGAACTCAGTTGCTACTCAGGGATAAAGTTCTCAATAGATAGAAGTACCCAGTCAATGCTCTAAGTCAATCCCAGTATATCAAAGAAATACTAAAGAAGTACCAAATGGAAGACTGTAAACCAGTTGCTACTCCAATGCAGACAAGCCTTAACTTAGTCCAAACTCAACCAAATCAAGAGAGCTTGGTACAATCTGAAAGCCCTGACTCTCCTTATCAATCTATGGCTGGCAGTCTGAAACATATCATGCTTAGAGCATGTCCAGATATCTCATATTCAGTGGGAGTGGTCAGCCAGCACAATCAGGACTATGGATCTGATCATATTGCAGCAGTTAAGCAGATTTGTAGATACCTAAAAGGAACTGCTGATATCTGCTTAAGGTACACCTCTAAGGACTCAGAACAAGATTTTATGGGAAACTGTGATGCTGATTGGGGACCAAATTTAGAGGACAGAAATTCCACCACAAGATACACCTTTACTTACTGTAAAGGAACAATTTCACTGAACTCATGAAAGCAACCCACTCTAGCACTTTCTATCACAGAGGCAGAGTATATGGTAGCCTATGAAGCTACAAAAGAAGCAATATGGCTAAGGAAGCTTTTTATTGATTTAGGCTTACATCAAAAATACCTATTACTTTATTTCTGTTGTAAAAACTTATAATTCCACCTAAATACTCATCTAACTAAGTCACTTATATCATTACCTTCAAATCCTAGGGAATACTGTCCAAATTCCCTGTTGGATTTACTTAGAAATATCTTCACCAAGATATTAGGTTCCCAGAACATGAAAATTCTCAAAGTTATCTTAACAGCCCCAAACTTTGCATACATGCTCTTGGGACCTTCCTAAGCCTATTCTACACATTTGTTATGCCAAAATCATGTAGAAGTATAATTACTACTTTTACATTCAATAAATTATTATGTAAATGCCACATAATCTACTTGTTCTCCCAATGACATCCAATATCTCCAAGACTCTTGCAACAATTTCAAGATAATCAAGGATGTATACAATTAGGTAGAAATCCAACTTTTCATGCTAGAAGTAAGTGATGTAAAAATTTGTAATTCCACCTAAGTATTGACCTAACTTAGTCCCTTAGATCATTACCTTCAAATCCTAGAGAATACTGACCAAATTCCTTGTTGGGATTTTCTTAGAATATTTTCACCAGAATACCAGGTACCCAGAACAGGAAAATTCTCAAATTTGTCCAAACAGCACCAAACTTTGCACACATGCTCTTGGGACCTTCCTGAACCTATTCTATGTGTTTGCTATGCCAGGTGTTGTAAGAGTCTTGGAGATACTGGAAGTGAATGGGAGAATAAGTAGATTATGTGGTTTTCACTTAATGATTTATTGAATGTAAAAGTAGTATTTATACTTTTACCTGGTCTTGGCATTACAAACACGTAGAATAGGTTAAGGAAGGTCCCAAGAACATGTGTGCAAAGTCTGGTGCTGTTTGGACAACTTTGAGAATTTTCATGTTCTGGGTACCTGGCATTTTGGTGAAAATATTCTAAGTAATCCCAACAAGGAATTTGGTCAGTATTCTCTAGGATTTGAAGGTGATGATTCAAGTGACTAAGTTAGGTAAATATTTAGGTGGAAATACACATTTTTACAACACTCCCACTCAGCTAAATGTTCATACTGACTAGTCCTAATTTTGACCTAAGATATTCAAACTTGTCTCTAGCTAATGGTTTGGTAAATATGTCTGCAATCATTTCATCTGTAGGACAGTAAGCTAAGCTAACCAAGTTATTCTCTATAGCTTCACATATGAAATGATGTCTAATATCTATGTGCTTGATTCTAGCATGAAAAGCTGGATTTCTACCTAATTGTATACATCCTTGATTATCTTGAAATAGAGTAATAGGCGTTTTTTGACATAGGCCTAAATCTTTAAGGAGCTTTCTTAGCCACATTGCTTCTTTTGTAGCTTCACAGGCTGCCATATACTCTGCCTCTGTAGTAGAAAGTGCTACGGTTGGTTGCTTTCTTGAATTCCATGAAATTGCTCCTTTACAGTAAAGAAAGGTGTATCCTGTGGTGGATCTTCTGTCTTCCAAATTTCGTTCCCAATCAGCAGCAGAGTATCCCACAAGATCCTGTTCTGAATCCTTATAAGTGTATCTTAAGCAGATATCAGCAGTTCCTTTTAGGTATCTAAAAATCCGCTCAACTGCTGCAATATGATCAGATCCATAATTCTGATTATGTTGGCTGACAATTCCCACTGAATATGAGATATCTGGACGTGTTCCAGGCATAATATACATCAGACTGCCAACCATAAATTGATAAGGAAAGTCAGGGCTTTCAGATGGCACCAAGCTCTCTTGATTTGGTTGAGTTTTGACCAAGTTAAGGTTTGTCTCCATTGGGGCAGCTGCCGGTTTACAGTCTTCCATTTTGTACTTCTTTAGTATATCTTGAATATACTTGGATAGGCTTAGGGTAATAGTCTGGGTACTTCTGTCTATGGAGAACTTAATCCCTAAGTAGTAACTAAGTTCTCCTAGATCGGACATCTTGAACTCCTTAAATAGGCTGGATTTAGTCTCTTCCAATGTTTCTAGGTTATTGGTGGCTATAATAAGACCATCCACATATAGAGCTAATAGAACTGGATTTGCTCTATCTGGCTTATAGTATATACTATAGTCAGCATTACTTCTTTTGAAACTCAAAGATTCCAAATAAGAATCTATCTTGCAATTCCAGGCTCTTGGTGATTGTTTGAGACCATATAGTGACTTTTTAAGCTTGCAGACCAAATGGGGGTTATCTTGGTCAACAAACCAATCAGGCTGGTCCATATACACGTCCTCATCAAGTTCTCCATTCAAAAATGCAGTTTTTACATCCATTTGATGAATAAATAACTTATATTTGGCTGCAATAGCCAATATTAATCTGATGGAGTTAAACTTGACTACCGGTGCAAAGGTCTCAGTATAGTCAAGTCCTTTTGTTTGAGAGTATCCTTTGGCTACAAGTCTTGCTTTGTATCTTTCAATTGTACCATCAGCCTTGATTTTGTCTTGAAGACCCATCTGCATCCAATTGATTTTTGGTTGATTGGTAATTTGACTAAGTCCCAAGTTTAATTTTCCATCAGGGCCTGATATTCCTCAGTCATTACAGATCTCCAAAACTTTGTCTGAGGGCTATTTAGGGCCTCTTTTACAGTCTGGGGCTCATCAATATGGACTGAATAGGCATAGGCTAAGTTTGTACCCTCATTGATATAGTAATTTGGGCTATTTCTTGTCCAATTGAATCTCTGGGCATTTGATACTGGAATGATCACTTCTGGGATATTCCTGGGCACTGATTCTGGCTGAACCACAGTTGTAGAGTCCTCTGGAGTGAAAAAAAATTTCATTGTTTTGCTCTGATTCAATCCTGACAATTGGTGGACTTGAGATCAAATTTTTGTCATCATCTGATGTCATTTTTTGTGAAAATTTAGAATTTTCATCAAACAACACATCCCTGGACTTGATAAGCTTCTTTGCTTTGGTATTGTAGAGTCTGTATGCCTTACTCTCATTGCAGTAGCCCAAAAATATGCATTTTACACTTTTTGGCTCAAATTTTGACTGATTTCCGGCCAGTTTTTTGGCAGATGCTGTACACCTAAATATTCTTAGATGTTCTGCACTTGGTCTGTATCCATACCATGCTTCAAATGGAGTAGAATCACAAAGTATTCTGTTATAACTCCTATTTTTAAGGTATACAGCAGTGGCAACTGATTCCGCCCAAACACCATAGGATGATATTTGATCATGGATCATAGATCTTGCCATATCAATTATTGATCTGTTAGCTTGTTCTGCTACTCCATTTTGCTGTGGGAAGTATGGTACAGTAGTCTCTTGCTTTATCCCATGAATTCTGCAGAAGTGGATGAAGAGTTTTGAGGTATATTCTCCACCATTGTCAGAGCGTATTTTCTTGATTTTTTCACCAGTTTCTCTCTCCACGATGGCTTTAAACTCCCTGAGCTTAGACAGAGCTTCTTCCTTTCTCTCCATGAAGTAGACCCATGTGTATCTTGTATAATCATCAATAAAAGTGATTAAATTCTTCATCCCGCCTAAGGATAAATTTTGCATAGGTCCACACAGATCTAAGTGAATTAGATCTAATTTTTTCTTAGTTTTGATTAACCCAGAGCTCTTGAACAGTTGTCTGGCTTGTTTCCCATATATGCAGGCTTCACAGTGCTCCAAATTAGCTGGGGGATCAATTTTCACTCCAGAAATTAGCTGATCTTTGATCATTTTGCATGAATAATCAAAATTGATGTGCCCAAATCTCCTGTGCCATAGCATTGGTGTTTCTTCATTTAAGTTACTTATATTGGCTTCCAGATATGATGGAATATAAGTCAACTTGTATAGATTCTGATCTCTGATGCCCAAAGCAATATGAGCACCATTTAGATCAGTGATCCTGCATCTAGAATTGTCAAAACTGAAACTGAGTCCTTCTGCTGTGGCCTTGCTTACAGAGAGTAGGTTCTTGACTATTTCTGGTACATAGAGTACTTCTTTAAAGGTCAGTGTATGGCTTCCTTCACTGCTTCTAAGGTTTACTTGGATAGTTCCTTCTCCCACTGCATCAAGTGTTCTATTGTCACCCATGAAAACCTTCTTAATTGGAATTTCTTGATATTGGGTAAAAAGTTCTTTTTGGTGTGTAAAGTGTTGAGAAGCTCCAGAGTCAATATACCACGTCTGAGAATCCTTGTTTGTGGTCATATTTAGTGCAGATATGAATAATCTATCTTTAGTTGTTGCAGCATTTCCATATTCAGGCTTCTTTTGCTGATAATCTCTCTTTTTGAGACACTGGTCTGATGTGTGTCCTTTCCTTTTGCAGTAGTTGCAAAATAGGTTGTTGTTGCCTTTGTAGGGTCTTGGGTACCTCTTTTGTTGGTTATCATTGCTTATTAAAGCATTTTCTTCTTCCTTCTTATTGGCACTTGATTTTCTTAATTCTTCATCCAGGAGCCTTCCATATATGTAATTTAAGGTCAAATCTTCAGTTCTGGACTCTAGGGCTGATACAAGGCCCTGAAACTTGTCTGTCAGGCTATTCAGGATGGTAACTATCACATTCTCATCAGTAGTTGGTACGCCCACAGATTCCATCTCATCTACCAGCAGGGTAAATCTGTTAATTAGATTTTTCATTTCTTCTCCTGGCAGCATCTTTGTAGTAAAGAATTTTTGTCTCAGATACATTTTCTTGGCAGCTGAACATGACTGGTAGGTGTCTTCTAATGCCTTCCAGGCATTCTTTGCCGTTTTTGCTCTTGAGCATTGAATCAGCAATTTGTCCTTGACATTAAGGCAAATGCAGTTAAAGGCACTTTGTTCTTTCTTCTGGTACTTTAAGGCTTCCTCTCCCACATTTTTAGGAGGGCATTCTTCTCCCATGACAATATCCCAAAGGCCTCTTTCTTGTAGCAGCATCTTCATCTTGACCTTCCACACTTGGTAGTTAGATCCATCCAACTTTTCAGCAGAGGGAAAAATTCCAGTAATAGCAGTAGTAGACATTGTAAAGAGTGACAGCTCAGGGCTCATAACCTGTTGTAAGAGTCTTGGAGATATTGGAAGTGATTGGGAGAATAAGTAGAATATGTGGTTTTCACTTAATGATTTATTGAATGTAAAAGTAGTATTTATACTTTTACCTGGTCTTGGCATTACAAACACGTAGAATAGGTTAAGGAAGGTCCCAAGAACATGTGTGCAAAGTTTGGGGCTGTTTGGACAACTTTGAGAATTTTCATGTTCTGGGTACCTGGCATTTTGGTGAAAATATTCTAAGTAAATCCCGACAAGGAATTTGGTCAGTATTCTCTAGGATTTGAAGGTGATGATCTAAGTGACTAAGTTAGGTGAATATTTAGGTGGAAATACAAATTTTTACAACACCAAGATCATGTAGAAGTATAAATACTACTTTAACATTCAATGAATAATTAAGTGAAAACCACATGATCTATTTGTTCTCCCAATCACTTCCAATATCCCCAAGACTCTGACAACAGTTTCAAGATAATCAAGGATGTATACAATTAGGTAGAAATCCAACTTTTCATGCTAGAACTAAACACATAGAAACTAGACATCATTTCATATGTGAAGCTATAGAGAATAACTTGGTTAGCTTAGCTTACTGTCCAACAGATGAAATGATTGCAGACATATTTACCAAACCATTAGCTAGAGATAAGTTTGAATATCTTGGTCAAAACTAGGACTAGTCAGTAGGAACATTTTGTTGAGTGGGAGTGTTGTAAAAATTTGTAATTCCACCTAAATATTCATCTAGCTTAGTCACTGGGATCATTACCTACAAGTCCCAGAGAATACTGACCAAATTCCTTTTTTGGATTTACTTGGAATATTTTCACCAAATTATCAGGTACCCAGAACATGAGAATTCTCAAAGTTGTCCAAACAGTGCTGAGCTTTGCACACATGTTCTTGGGACCTTTCCAAACCTATTCTACATGTTCATTATGCCAAGACAATGTAAAGTATGAATGCCACTTTTACATTTGATAAATTGTTAAGTGGAAACCGCATAATATACTTGTTATTCCAATCACTTGTATTATCTCAAAGACTCTTATAGCATTATACAGTATATATGATGGAACTATCTGTCCCTGAGCCAAATATGGACACACAGTGAAATTGTCCAAATGAATTAGACTGTTGCTTGGATATAAGGAAACTCCAGATCTGCCATAAATAGCAAAGCCCTAACTTGACCAAAAGTGGGTAAATTTTGCTCAAATAAGAAGCATTGGATAGACCAGATCCTATATTTCACTATTTCAATCTGATAAGCAGACTCATATCAATATTCAAGCCCATGCAAGTGATCAAAGATGATGATTAGTATTTTAGTCAGATCATCCTAAATTTTAGGCATACTATTGAGTAGGTATGCACTTGAATTACAAGTTACTTGTTTACATAAGTTGAACACAAATGCATATACTGTTGGATAGTATACTACTCCAGTATGTAACAAAGTTAAATTTTATGCTCTCCATTACAAATGGCACACTCTCAACATGTATTTATTACTTATGAATGTTCTGTTGAGTGGGAGTGTTGTAATTATTAAGTTGTCACCTAAGTATTCATGCTAGCTTAGTCACATATATCTTATTCTGTGATTAGCATTCCATCCTGACCAAATTTATTGTTGAGATTTACTTAGAATACTTGCACCAAATTATCAGGTACCCAGAATATGATCTTTCTCAAAGTTTTCCAAAAGACCCCAAACTTTTCACACATATTCTTGGGACCTTTCTTAACAAGTTCTACATGTTTGTTTGCTCTACTTTATCAAAAGAACAAATACCATACTTTTGATCAATAAATCAACAAGTGAATAATGTAAATCCTGTAGTCCTCCACATCACTTTCAATACTCCTCAGAATATTGCAACTGTTTCATAAGAGAGGCTTTAGAAGAGAACTTGGCAAGCTTGTTTACAATCCTACTGACAAAATAAGCAAAACTAATAGCCAGAGACAGCCTCAAGTACTAAAGACTACAATCAAGCCTTGCAATATGTGCATTTAGTTATGTGGGGTGTTGTCATTTTGTAGCCAAGCCTAAATACTTACTTAACATAGTCACATATATTATAATAAATATGATTATTTAATAATTCTGATGAAATTTCTTGTTGAGGCTTACCTTGAATACTTCACTAGATTACCAGGTACCCAGGACATGAAAATCTCCAAGTGGTCCAAAGAGCCTCAAAGTTTGCAAACATGTTCTTGGAACCTTCCTACACATATTCCATGTGTTTATTTGCCAAAATCTTGTAAAAGTGTAAATATCATTTGTGAGTTCAATAAATGAATAAGTGAAAGCCATATAATCCACTTGTCCTAGTCACTTCCAATATCTCCAAAACAAATACAGCAATCCCAAGTTAGTAGTCAGCTCACAAGTAAAAGTCAAGATTCAATAGTGCCAGTGCCACTTATGTCTTGGCCAGCTTTGAACTGAAAAAGGGAGACTATTAGTGTGTCTTGCTATATTGCAAAAGAGCGCCATTGAATGACATTGGTACAGTAAGCAACACCAGATATATATAACATACATCATGAACATCCACCTGTTGATGCATGACTTGATTTTGGTGATCACCCTTACTACACCCTATTACAGCCTATTACACCCTACTACACCGTATATGCAGGAGGAAATAGTTAGGTGCATCTTCCATTTAAGGCATTGGCATTATTTGTAATAAGCACTACCAGTACCGATATCCATAGCCAGTCCTGATTGGCCCAAAGTCTCAATGAGAAGGACCGATTTGGTGGTGAAGTGACATCACCGGATTTCAAGGATGGCTAAGGAAGGGCGACCTCCATACGCCTTAGGTTTCCCTTCAAAACCTACAACACACCTTGAGAGAACCTCCGTCTTGATTGTATGACCGCTATCGGGAAAAATTTGGGGAAGTTTAAACAGGTATTGGGTCAGTTGTCACGGAACAGTTCCCGCCGTCCTCCTGGCTAACCTGGTGGTTGCTATAGTGGACCGGGGAGAAACTTGGTAAAGCGAACAAGACCGAGTGCAGTGATGAGTTTCTCCGGCTAGAGCAGGAGGCGGACCAGCGTAAGGATACCTTCGAGCGGCTATATGACGCTTCGGAAGCGTATCTACGAACTTTGGGTAGTGTGGTTCTTTGAGCAGGCTATCGCGGGCAAGAGTGCTAACTTTGTCCAGAGAAAAAGAAGAAGGGCCCGGAGGATAAGAACAAGATCTCCCCCATCCTGAGCCTAGCTAATTCCTTGGTCGCCCAGGGGCAGCTGCTACCTAACGAATCCCCATACGGTATTTTTCTTCGCGTGTTCCTGACTACACGTCTCCACTTATTTATCCAAGTGTTCGTGGGGTTGAATGCTAGGTCAGGCTATGATTAGGTTTGGTCAAGCACAGGAGCAGATTGCCAACAACCAGCTGGATTACGTTCGTACAGAAGCCCGTTTCGTGGGTTGTATTCCCCTCATTGACGAATTGTTCTAGGCCAACAACCTACGAGAGGCTTATGTGAATGGCCTTGGAAACGCCCTGAATGAGTTGAAAGAGCTGCAGGTAAAGAGCGCCAGCGATTCGAAATGCCCTGAAAACCTCACTGACCACGGAAACGAACTTTGAAGCAACTGCGAAAGAAGATGGAATCCCGCCGGTTGGATTACAACGCCAAGATGAACGCAGTGCAAAAGGCGAAGAAAGAAAAACCGGAGCTGGAGGAGCAGATGCGTGCGGCGGAACTGAAGTTCAACGAATCTGCGGACGACACATACAGCAAAATGGTGGCCATCAGTAATGCTGAGGTTGGTTGTCACGTATCAGAAAAAGCAGGCATCCAGGCTAAGAGCAGCTCGTAGGAGATGTACATGGATCAGCTCGCCAGGTTCTATGATTTGGAGTTGGAGTATTTCCAGAAGAACGTCCAGCTCCTGACTGAGATCCGCGACATATTCGATCAAAGGTACATAGTATTCAACAAGCTACATGAGCGGACACTGACCTGTCTTGCTATCAGCGAATACTCCAATTACTACAAATCTACCCGCAAAAGCCCCACCTTATCTGCACGGGGCGATAACGCAGTCTCTCGTTCCAAATCACACCGCACCCCACTACCGACTAATTTCGAAGACCAAGCCACATCGTTTCCACAGCCTGTCCGTAACCCAACGTTCGCGCATTTACCTAGATCCAATAGTGAAACTTCAGAGGATATGATACCCTACACATATGCCAACTCTGCTCCTGCCAAAAAGCCCAGTGTTGATAGGGGCATGAAGAAGCTAGTCCGTGTGCTATATGACTTTGATGGTGGCTCCAAAGACGAGCTTCCGATCCGAAAAGGCGACACGATTACCGTATTGGATGAGATTGATGAGGGTTGGTGGATCGGAGAAATAGTGGACGAGTACGGCAGACGGGCTGGAATGTTCCCTTCCAACTATGTGGAGGAGGTCTCGATGGGTGCCCCATCCGCCTATGGTGCATCCAAGAGAGCAGTTGGCCATTACACCACCACTCTTTCCGACCCTCTACCAAACCAATACGAAGACCCCTCCATACAAGGAGACCCTCGGCGAAGACTAGCGCCACTTCCACCAGAACACTCACCATTTCCACGTAACCAAACTCTAGCGCATCGCCCCCCTGTTCCGTATTCGGATCGTGGCAATGCAGGCGGCAACCCATTCGAAGCAGGGGGGGCCACGGCATGCCATGAATGTGGGTGCACCGATTACAAGGCTAATGTATTCAAACAGAGTAGTTGCAACAATTGCTTCCACATACATTAAAGACACCATGATTGAATGTTAGATATCCTAGCCCTTCACCCACCCAGAATGTAACATAATCAAATGCGGACATTAGCATCGAATAAACACCTATTCCCAGCAAATCTCCCTTTGAACAACGCGGGGTTCCCCATCTGGGCCACAAGTGAATGTGAGGACCCAGTGGAAAAGAACATACAAAGCACCTTGCACGATCCGCCCCGGTTAGCCCAATTACCTACCAGCCACCAGAATCACTCTGGACATGATGTCGAATTCAAGCCCCCTGCAGGATTCGAATACTTGGAAACTCGTTGGCGACTAAAATATAGTTCCAGAGCAACCGCTTTCGAAGCAGAGATTTTTTGCTTCCCTCATCTTCACGGTTATGTTGAACAGTGTAAATGGATTCCTTGCCTTGAGCCTTGCGATTCTGGTACAGGGCCAACTGGAGGGGTGGGAGTGTTCAGACCCGAGCTGTGACTTCGATGGTAGGTGGGCTCCCACTCATCGATGCGGATAAGCGCGGAAATAAATGTTTATCAGTTCTCCTCCCATGAACCATATAGCATCTTTCGTGGAATTCGATCTGGCAAGGTCGGTGACCCCCGAGGATTCCACAAACCCCCCACCCATGGGGCCACGGTTTAGTGCCCTAGCCATCAGTGGAATGGTGACTGGATGTATGGTCTTCGCGGCCGTCACTGTAGGTCTGTTATACTGGCATTACCACCAAAAGGGACAAGGTATGAGTATGAGCATGGCTGGATCCTTTGCGATCCCAAGTTTTCTGACGATATTGGTCTCCAAGCTATGGTAGGTGCCATGCGAAGAAACATACGCCACCGAGAGAAAGGAAAGTATCCACGCACTGAGTTCAGTAGCTCAATGTACGATTCCATGGATACACCACCTATGCTGCCACCTATACCCCCATTAGCTTACGACCCAGAGGCCTTTTATGCGTTGCAGTATTTGCGAGGTATATCTAGCTCATCACAAGAGCTAGAGGTTATAGGTGAATGCTCTACCCATGTAAAGCCCCAAGTCCAGATTCCAATGTCCGACACCTCTTCCTCCATATTGACCGAGTTGGGCTCAGACTATGAGGCGGGCCTTTCTCCCGTCTTGATAGATATCCCCGATCAGCTTGAACCAGTCGTTGATCAAAAGGAAAATTTGCCTCGACTCGAAGAGGGAGAGGAGTTTCCCAAAGTTGAACTTAGCCGGAGCTCTTGCTCCGTGAACCTAGAACTTGAAGAGTCCTTGAGCCATCGGCCTACCCCATTGCAGAGTAGCATTAGCGCACCATCCTCGCCGCGTGCTTCCTCAAGGTATCTTAGAACTCGCTCACTTTCAGCCTTACCAGGCTTCACCCTCCACACCTCCTCTCCTGCACCACCGGTGACATCACTTCAGAGTACCAACGGAAGAATGGAAGGGCCGGCCAACAAAGCCAAACTTCCTTTTGTCCCAGCAAAGGCTCGATTGGCGAGCCCTGCGATCTCCTACGAGCTCACAAATATGTAGCCGAGCATTTGTATTCATCATTAATCATGCCCAACTGTCCATTCACTCATCAAAAGTTTGATCTGATAAATCTTATTTGAAGCCATCAAGCACCCGCCACTGCCGTGCTCATGACTCAATGATTCCTGATATCTTTCATGATTGCTGATGCATCTACTCCTTCATCACTCGAAGACGAGAGCTTTGTCGTATTTGAGGTTGACCGGATTCCGCACGAGTATCCATACGACCACTGCCTTATACACAAGCCCGCCATGCATAAACCCACTCAGGTAAATCTCCCTAAAGCAGGTGCTAACCCCTGCAAACCACCTCCAAGAATTTACAAAACCATGACCCAAGAAGACTTCCTTCGCAGGCCCATGCTTGCGGCAAAGTCCACCAGTAAGCATGGACCTGCGAACAGCGGAAATCGAGCTAGGAAAGGTAACATGTTATCCGAGGTTGTTCATGCGTACGCTAGAAATTCCAACAGGAAGAGGACATGGCAAGAAAAGCCATCCTACAGTACTGGCGATACCAAGCAACAAGAATCAGCACCTTCTGGGGCAGGCCAGGGCGAGCCGGTGGATGCCGGGGAATCGCCCAGAGTGCCTGCAGGTGCGGACAAACCATCTATCCCGCATGGAAGCTCGCCAGCTTTGCTTGCCCGTTTCAAGGACGCTAATGAGTATCGTGCCACGATATGTGACAAACGGGCTTCCTTTAAAAAGGAGATAGAAACCTTGAAGACCGAGATCCAGCAAGAGGTTGCCCTAATCGAAGCAACTCACAAAACCCTGAAGGAGACCCAGTTTTATCTTCAGCGTATCAAGGCTCTCCTGTCTGAAAAGTTGAGCGGGCTGGATATAGGGGAAGTGGGGGTGGACGACGTCGTCTCGACAATGCAGAAGATATCATGCTACGTTAAGAACCACCTGGCTTTCGGGGTTTGAATCTCCATATGTACACATGTCTTAAGACTCCATGCGAAATAAACGGTGTTTACGGAAGCATAGTAGGAGATTTGAGATGTGTCACATTTCAGACAGTACGTATCAGACAGCTTGTATTTTGTATGAACCAGAATACAAATACAAGGCCTTGGCCGGAATTTCACGCAGATCAGAAAACCATGAAACTACTGGGATTAGCGTTATTATTGTTGGCTGAATCCTCCATAGCTAAGGGGGGGTGGACATATGAACGGTGTCCGGTCCCACGTACACGCAAGAATATACTCAACTTGAGCCTTTGGGAACAACAAGAGTTCTTCCAAGCCATCAAAAAAATCAAGCTGACTGGAGAATACGATGCACTAGTTAGAGAATACATGGATGTGTACCAGAGCATTCACGGCGGTAACCTGTACCTTCCCTTTCATCGCTACTTTTTGAAGCGGATCGAGCAGACGATGCAGAAGCACTATCCTAGTGTGAACCTGCCTTATTGGGTAAGTGGATGGGTCTATTGCGGGGTGGCCGCGTGTACTTACGTACTTTCTAGGATTACACGGCTGATTGGGCTGCACCTCACCTAAGCCCTGCGCTTGCCCTTATGGGTTATGGCGGCGGTCAAGGGCGCTTGAAATCTTGTATCAATGACGGACCTTTAAAGAACTTCCAAATGAAACTCCCCGAGAGAAGGTGTGTGAAGCGCGGGTACTTCAAGAATGAAGCCATATCAGCATTCATGAACGAGATCGCGCTGAAGAACATCATAATCCACAGTGAGAGTTTCACCAAGATCAACTCTTTACTAAAAGGGGTCACTGGTATGGTGACCTTTCCACTGGGCGGCGATATCCGGAACGTCCAATTGATGGCCAACGAGTAATTACCAGAGTTCTTCACGTATTCGTGTCATTTCGGAAGATTAACCCCTCTACTAGCCCGCTTTACCTCCTAGTTCAGGCAAACACTGACCGTTTGTGGACAAGATGGCAACACCTCCACCCCGACCACGAGATTTACACCCCTGAAAATGCACTCCACCCCTGGAAGGTTCAACTTCAAAGCATTTGGAGACCAAGCTCCAAAGACATGTGTTATCAATACCTAAACCAAGTCAAAGAAAAAACCGAAGTGGATTACTGGGTGGAATTGCTCGACATGAAACTACGTGGAGCTATGGAGCTAGCCAAGTCACTCTCGCCTGAGCTATCAGGCTTGCTGGTCTTCTGGTGGTTTCACTATTCTAAGCAATAGACCAATTTCTGCCGGAGGTAATTGACAGGAAAATTAGCCACGAGCGGACTTGCCAAATCCAAGTCACGAGCGATCCAGATATCTGAGGATATTCTAGAACAAACTGTTACGCAATATTTATCGAGCTGATATAGTCCAGAATAAAAACCGCAATAAGTGAAACCAACACAGATAGGTTTATAGATTGCAACTTCTCGAAGATGAATGAAACACAACGTGAGAGACGTACGTCAGAGCAATAACCACACCTTTCAGCACCACTATGTTGCTGTAGAAGCCCCAGTGCCTATGGCAAGGGAGATCTCCCTTCAAGCCATAATTCTGGATCATTTCGACACCTTCACTGTATCGTCATCGCCATGATTTTTGTCTCGGCTTTTGTGGTTGTCCTCCTGATCATTCCTTATATTAATATTGCTTCTCCGCTAATAATTTAAATCTAGGGTCAGTACAAAATGGTCCATCAGCTCTTTAGAAAGTCAAGCTAAGGTGAAATCGGCCAATTAAAGCCTGCAAATGGCCTAAAAGCTAACTCTGCGGTGGTTTTGTAGACGAAAAGGTCTTTCCCCTCTAAGACTTCTTAAACTTGTGTTCCTTTTTGTTTTTATGTCAACTGGCTGCTGGTTGAATTCTTGAATTTCCTTCTACTTTCAATTCAAATTACAGCTCAAGCGCCCCTAAAAGTATTCTACCCTCAATTACTAACAAGCTCTAACCCAGCCCTTTAACGTTACAGTAATTGGATATTCGACCCCCCCTCCTCCCGTTTCAAATAGACCAAAGTTTACTTTCCGTTGAACGTTGCTTACCGCTCCCCATAACTCTCACCTGCTTCTTTATTCTCCTCAATTTTGATACCATACCCCAGCCAAAGCCCAGTTTACACGTAGATTCCAACTCGTTTTCCTTTAGAACTAAGGTTAATCGTTTGAGCGCCTCACCCTAGTAGCCAAGGCTAACCGATATTCTCACTTCCACTACTGCTACTAATACTACAGTATCAGCCAAAACGTCAAGCAGCGCACACTTTTGTTGTGAATTGAAGACACTGTCATATGGGCCAAAGTTTATCCTCTCAGAATAGCCAGTCCTCTGACCCCAGAGCCGAAGCAAACAACAGCGATGATACAGTACCACCAGAAACCACCTCGTCAAGTCGCTCCTCCCGCAGCTCCCGCGGGGAGGGCTTCACTGTCGGTTCACCGATGTCCCAACCCGATTCACCAAGGGTATTGAGAATGACCCCAGCTCGAAGACGCCGGCAAATGTTTGGCATGTATCCTTTCGGTTCGCAGGACCCAGCTTCCGAACGCTCTCTCAACCGCCTACGACGAGTCCATACCTCGATAAATCAGCTTAGAAACCCAAGCAGATACTATTCGTCAAACAACTCCCAGAACAACCTTTTTGGGGAGCTGGAGGATGACGCGATGGATGAAGACTCTAGTCTTTTCGGCTCGTCTCCGTCTAGTCAGCGATATCCGGAGTCACGTAGTCGGTGGGGTCCTTCAGCAGATTCAGCCGATCATGGCTCAAGCCAGGATTCCATGGCCAGACTGGTGCAATACACACTACGACGAATCGCAAATTCAGCAGAGAACTCATCCAGACCCCCCGAGGCCGATGAGAATCCCCAATCAGACTCCATGCTGGGTAGGATCCTGGCTACAGTGGCCTCTGCCGCTGCTTCGCACCTATTAAGCAACAATAGTGAGCCATCTGAGCCCCCTACCAGTGCAGAGCCTTCGACCAATGAGAGTCAAAGCGGATCCTCGCCCTTCTTGGACTCGTTTATCTCAGGATTTCGCTCCAACATGCGGAACCGACCCGCGAGCGTCTCCAATGAACGCAACGAAGCCTCCGATTTACTGAACTCGCCGTCTTTCTTCCGCATGTTCCGTCTGGGGAGCAACGGGCAACCGCAAATGGATGGAGAAAGTCGGTCCTCAAACCCTAGCGATCATACCGAATCACAGACAAACACCGAACCAGGCGGGAATCCCCAGATGGTCCCAGTCATCATCGTGGGGATCCGGAGTGTCAATGCGGTGAATCTACGTCGAGCGGGAGCGGGAGTCGGCGCCAGCGACACCCCTTCCGAAACGGTTCGGAATCTCTTCGGCTCGAACTTTCCGATGGCAAACCCAGCAGAAGAGGATGCGGAGACATCGCCCCGCCACTCAGAATATGGCTCGAGCCAACCTAACGCGGAGTCTGAAGAAGACGGGGAGGAACCGAGTACAAGGAGTCCTGCTCAATCCCGAAGTTACATCATATACGTTATTGGAGGAACCTATCCGTCCAATCATCCTCTATTGACCACTGCTCTGTCCGACAACCCCACGTACGAGGACCTCCTTCTACTTTCCTCGTTTATTGGCCCCGCCCGTCCACCAACCACCAGTCAGACCGAGATCGAAGCCAACCTCCCGTTGGTGACCTTTGACTCCTCCCTACCTGGAGTCCCTGGATACCAAATCCTGAACCCGGATAGCTGTCAAGTGTGCTTGTGCGAATACGAGGACCAGGACAAGATCAGAGTGCTAAACTGTCGTCACGCATACCATCAGGTGTGCATCGACAAATGGTTAACCGAGGGGGCCAACAAATGCCCGATATGTAGAGGAGTTGGGGTCGAAAGTCAACCGAGCGCCAAGTCTTCAAGAGAAGACGGGGGAAACAATCCGACGGAAAATACTCAGCCAGTCATGTAAAAATAGGCAAGTTCTTGTATTGTATGAACGAACAAAATCCCATTCTAAGGTAGTTTGTGGCAACCCAGTCATTCGCACAAATCATGTATAATCCACTCTTTAACCATACATTACTACCCCCTCCGACACTCCTCCCCTCTCCTGGCCTGCTCGGAGTCCCCTCTGCCACTCCCCATTCATTGATAAATGACTCTTGATATCAGCAGGACTATCCATCAACATCCCACCTAGAATCTTGGATTGGGCAACAGTTGCTTATTGCTGGTGGCACACCTCCATTTAGTGATTTTTTGGATTTTTGGTCAACATCTACCACCCCACCCTCCCATCACCTACTCAACATCTTTTCAATATAAAGGACACTTGGTATATTGGATCGGACTGGATCGACTTTATTCGGGTGGAGGATTGTATTAAAAGTGATGCCGACCTCCTCCGATCAGTCCAAATCGGCCTGCGGTCCAGAGGAATGGCCGATAGTGGGGGTGTTGGTGGGTGCGGCGAACAGGCTACTCATAAGGTCCTGGAGGATGTTGTTTGGTCTTCTCTGCTGGATTCCGAAATACATCTCTCCCAGTTTCTCCAAGATCTGCCGAGAGGGTGATAAGTGATTCGGCATCAATAGGGGGGGGGGTCAGTTTGCAGTGAACGCTTACCTGGTCATAGCCCTTATCGACCCTGCTTAGTTCACCTCCGTACTGGTTTCTCAAAGCGAAGAAAACCTCGGTGGACTCCCGTTGTGCGGCCAGGAGTAGGAACTGGGCGAAGTTGATCAACGGAAGTTTGTAAGTGAGAACATCGATAGGTTGGCTGTCCGGCCGGGGGAGGAAAGGAACCGTTTCTCCTTTGAGATCCGGACGCTTCTCCAAGAGCTTTCGGGTAAACTCCTCGAGGTAAATCTTGGCGTCGCGGAAATTTTGCAAATACAAGTACCTAGGAACAAACTTCGTAAGTGGGGAGTGGGATTTTAGGCGAACAGCTTCCAACTTGGTGATGTACTTACTGAACCACTCCCCTGACCACAGAGCTACCGCTGCTCTTGAATTCTTCCTGCTCATTCCATTGAACGAGGATTTCGGCCAGAAGCTTGGCGCTCTCTTCGGTGCCGTGGAGTAGATAACTTTCTGCTTGCTGTAAACTTCCCTCTGATAGAAATGGATCATCATCAATACTGCCTCACTCGTTCGAAAAATCCCACCATATCTCACCTTTAGCTAATATGGCACCAATGGCATGATAAAGGCCTGGTGAACCGTTAGGGTTGTCTCCGAATTTAGCTGACCAGCTGAAATGCATTCGAAGTTAGTTGAGGCGGCGGTGGAACAGCAGCAAAGGAATTGTGCGAGAGTGGTTACTTTATGGCGGCCGAGTATAAGGATTTTCTACCGGGCTCAGATGAGGGAACCTGCTGTAGTAGCTCGATGAGACGTGCTAGAGTATTTCCAAGAAGTCAGTGGCGAACGAGGACTAAATCGGTCAGGACGTCACTAGGCTACCTTTAGTTTCGTCAGACACTTGGACCTGGTTCAACTTGTACACCTCCAGTAGGTACAGGATAAGGTCGGTGCCACTACCACTCTGGCCATGCTTGAGCAGTGTGGAGGCGCCAGAGGTGAGAAGTTCGATGGCCTTGTCAAATTTCGACTGCTTTACATAACTGCAAAATTTTAGTGCCAGATTGAAGGGGCAAAAATGCCTTCGTCTCGACCGATAGATCGTACGTCAGTAAGGCGATCAAGCTGAACAATGGACATACCGGTTGCACACTGTGCGATACATCTGATGGGCTTCATAGTAATTGCCCTCTTCCACCGATTTTTGAAGCTTGAGGATGACCTTATCGGTCCCTTTTGAGTTCGCACTTTGAGCCATTAGCGTTATGCTGGTCAAATTAGTGTAGAGTGTTATTTCAAGCTGCCTTGGTATGTCATGATCGAATATACGAGAACCCACCTGATCACGTGAATCGGGCCATCATACAAACACCCTCGTTGCATTAATTACTTGGCATAAACCACGATTAAATTTGGATTTATTTTACTTTACAATCATAGCTCTATATGTACAATGGAGGTCTATTTGGTTTGGGTAGGTCTAGTTGCATCCAACCGACTCTGGCTCGTGAAGCCCAAGAAGGGGATAGGTAGGGTTCTGCTGAGTAATAATTTCATCAGGATTTTTGGCCAGGGCATTGACGGCTTGGCCAACCACTAGAGTACCTGGTGGTGTAGTGCCTACGCGCTCTATAATTTCGCAGATGGTACTGATGGTGCCTCGAAGCACTCTCTGATCCGGGCAACTGGCTCTCTCAATGATCGCCACAGGGCAGTCTGCGGGATACCCATGCTTGATGAGATCTTGGACAATCATTGGTAAACGGTGGATAGCCATCAAGAAGACGGTGGTTCGGTTGGACGAGTAAGGTGGGATGTCAGGAAGAGTGCAGTTTTTCCCGGTTCCGGTAGCTACCATGAATTGGTTGGCAGTCCCACGATGGGTCACTGGAATCCCGCCAAAGAGCGGAGCAGCCATGCAACTGGAGATACCAGGTATAACCTCGGCCTCGAATCCGTATTTCCGGAAGAACAGCACCTCCTCGCCACCGCGTCCGAAAAGGAAAGGATCTCCGCACTTAAGACGGACAACGTTCTTCCCCTGTTTGAGAAGCTCCACCGCGTTCATGTTCATCTCCTCCTGGGCCTTATCAGCATTTCCCGGGAATTTACGTGCGATCTTCACCTCACTGGGAATCAGCCGGATGATATCTTCCGAGACGATTTTGTCAGCTAGAACCACATCGGCCGTGGTAATAGCATCGTATGCGGCACGCGTTAAAAGTTCGGGACTTCCTGGTCCGGAGCCAACCAGTCTGATACGGCCCTTTTTGACAACTTTGCTGGCTGGAATAGAGTGGTGGCGAAGCACATCATCGCTCTCCTCTAAGCAGTCAGCATCATCGTTGCTTCCGCTCTTGTAGCCCTCATCGGCTTTGTAGCTTTCAAGTAGTTCTTCGATCTCTTGCTCGGACAATTGTGACAGACGCTCTAATGGCCAGTATTCGCAAAGCTGCGCCAACCAACGCATACGTCTCGATCTCGATAAGATGGAGGGATCGGACTTGGCAATCTTTTTACGTAACAGGCCAACCCTTTGAACAGCGTCCCCTACACCGTCTGGCAATGAGCTCACCAAGTGTCTTCTCAAACGATTAGCAAGCTTTGGTGCTTGAGCGTTTGTCGAGACGGCTAACTGCAGAGATTGATCGCGATAGGTCGACATGAACCAGAAATCGCAAAGGTCGTTCATATCGGCCACGTTGATTGGGATTCGATTCTTTTTGGCCAAACTAGCGATCTCCTCACAACGATCACGATCTTCCAACGTGACCAAAACCATCTCTTTGCCTGCTAGGTCGGATTCCTGGAATTCTCTATCGCACCAGGCTATCTCGGAGCGCTCAATGCGCACCAGTAACTCGTGGCACATTCCGACTTTGGGGGAAATAAGGGTAACCTCGGCGTCAGCATCCAAAGCGGAATACACCCGGCTTGCTGCAATTGCATTGTTGCCGACCACCAGAATCTGGCGCTTTTGGCATCTCCAGGCAACCACAAGAGAGGCACCTCCCTGCGGCTTGGGTATATCTAGAGGACCTGAGTTCATCTGGTGTGGATTAATGAACTATCAATAAAGGGATGTGAATGAATGGGATGTACGTGTATGTAAGCCATCTGGTGTTATTTATACCTGGTGGATACGACATTTGGGAACGAGCAGTCCCGCATCCACTCAGCGGAACGATGGATGATTCGCCCAACTCTATACAATCCCGCTCTACTCCATATCATTAGGATGGGTGGATATTTCCAAATTCACCCAACTAGAAGAGGTCCATTCTAGGCCTACTGACCGGTCTAGCTCGACTCGCCTTTTTCGTGCGGTCGATTCGCCAAAAATGGGAATCGATGATAGGATCTGGTTAACCATTTGCGATGAGCCGCCCTGGAAAGACCAACCACTGGAATTCCCTGTTTTGGGTCATTGCACTTCTTTTCCTGGAACAATGGCATTTGGTTCTCGATATCAGTCCATTTCTAGACCCAAGCATCTTCTAAACATATAGGTGGAGAGGGAGCAGCATGGGAATGGACAATTGACCATGGCAGCTTCACCTGATAATAGCAGGATATTGGGCCAATCAATGCACATGGCTCCCAACCTGCACCAAATCAGGGCCGTATTATTAATCGAAGTTTATTTAACTGCGCTGGCCATGACAAATCAAGCCCCAAGGCTTGATTGGTTGGGCGAATGGGAGATTCATTGCAAACACTTGGGTTTATTAAACGAAGATTCGAACAAGTGGGATTAAAGTAAATAAGAGAAGTAGGATTAAAAAGGCAATCATCTTAACTCGATGGTGTGAACCAAACGCATCAACCATCTAATGCTTGATTGAAGCAAGGTCTAGATATTATAAATAGTACATACACAACACACAACACACAATACCCCCGGAAAATTGTCGGCTCAATGCTGGTGATTGAAGAAAGAATTAAAGAAAACTATCTGTATGCTATATGATTGGATTTAGAGTGACTGGTAGCCCGTGGGATTTTGACTCTGCCATCTCCATAGATCTACGCACATGGCATCCAGGCCATATTTAGCCTCCCATTGGAGTTCTTCGCGAGCAAGCGAGGAGTCCGCTGTCACAGTTCCAACATCGCCTGGCCGCCTTTCGACAATCTGACGGATGGTTGGGATTAGTATTGGAGGTGGGATGGGGTGCGCCGTATGCTGAAACGTACCTCGTAGGGGATCTTCTTGCCCGCCGCTTTGGTCATGGCGCTGATGATCTCCAGTACAGAGTATCCACGACCAGTGCCAAGGTTGTACGCGACACAACCAGGGTTGCTCTGTAGCTTCTTGAGCGCCGAAAGATGCCCGCGAGCAACATCAACTACGTGGATGTAATCACGGACCCCGGTGCCGTCTGATGTGTCGTAATCTCCTCCGAAGACATTCACATGAGTGCGCTTGCCAACTACGACCTGGGCGACATATGGCATGAGGTTGTTGGGTATTCCGCGGGGATCTTCACCAATCAGCCCACTCAGGTGTGCACCAGTGGGGTTGAAGTATCTAATAAACAGATAAGATTCAATCAACAAATGCCATTTCCCTCGATAATAAGCTTGCTTACCTCAATAGGATTGCGTTCCATTTCTTGTCGGCCTTGCACATATCTCGGAGAATCTCCTCTACGTAGTACTTTGTGCGGCCGTACGGGTTGGTGGGTCGCATGGTGGCCGATTCTTTCACTGGGAGTATGTCCGGGTGGCCATATACCGTGGCACTCGAGGAAAACACAATGTTGTACACCCCATACTTCTCCATGAGTTCAAAGAGAACCAAAGAGCCGGTGATGTTCTTTTGGTAATAGGTCAGTGGGATCTGAGCGGACTCTCCCACCGCCTTCAACCCGGCGAAATGGAGCACGGCGGAGATGTTGTAGTGCGAAAAGATATAATCCATCGCCTCATAGTCCACGATATCCGCCTTGTGGAAAGTCACGTTCCGACCGGTGATTTTCTGCACGCGTCTAAGACTCTCTTTGTAAAGATGTCCTTGGTTAGCTAGTGTCTCGAAACTGAATGCAGAATAGAGGAAACAAAGCAGTACCTTCGGAGGAGTTGCTGAGATTATCTACCACTATCACATTGTACCCCGCAGTAAGCAACTCTAGTACAGTATGGCTTCCGATATAGCCAGTACCTCCGGTGACAAGTACGTAGGATTTATTACCGAATGCATTCGCTTCGAATGCTGGTTCGTGATGAGAAGCTAGCATCAAAAGAAAGGTGACAAAAAATGGATTTTCCTGGGGTAACTAAAGGTAGTAGCTAGAAATACGAGGTCGACAGCCTTCTCTATTTAGGAAAGTTACTAGCGTCTCTAAAGGAAATATTTAGGTCGAAGTCCAACCTGTCCATAGCCCATCCAACTTATATACGAGATCGATACTAGGCACGTATTGGTATATAGGGTTAGGCAAAGAATTCCAAGGTTGACTTCAAGATGACTGGCTACAGAACAACTGCATAATGTTGCACACTCTACATATAGAAACTCGACTACAATATCTCCACCGATTCCAGTATCAGTACGACTATTGTGTACGCAGATACTCCGAGTACCCGTATATCTGAATGAGAGCCCATTATAGGCCGATCGCCAATAAGAGACCGCCAATGTAGATGAAATAAAGAAATTGCCAATAAATGAATTTCTTGGAGAGTCAATGCTGAGTACTAAATACACTGCTGTGTGCACTGTTTGATTTATTCACGCAACAACCTGTCTAAACCACAAAGCGCAGTATACACAGCTAGGTGCATACCAAATATTGATGTCAAGAGAGCGAACCATGTAGCCTCCTGCAAACCATTTTGATTGACCTGGCATTGTAGGCCCTCGTCTAGTAGCTTGTTTTCTTTCAATATTTGCATTTGTCAAATGGTAATTGGCATATGACAATGGTTGGCTTTCCGGATTATCCCTATTGCTTCCGAACACCTTAAGGGTTAGGGTTAGGGCTGAACAAGATTAACCGATAATCTAGGGGATGAAACAAACTGAGTCAATAACTAGCTGTTGCTCCACTGAAATCCAACATCCATGTTACATTTACTCTCATGGCTATCTCTGGGTTTAGCATGGCTTTCGGTCTTGATTGCCTAGTTCGTGTTTAGTGACTGCCAATCTCATGGGTGTGCAGTGGAAGACAACTTAAATTTAGGTTGAATGGGGTAACTAAGGGCGTCTACTTAAACCGGATGAATTCATCTAAATTAATAGCTCGGCCCTCCTTTTCCTGGAATTATTGGTCGAACAGACGGCCGTTTTGGGGACGATCATCTCAGTTCAACTGAGACATTGCGTGGTATATAATTCCTTATTTCATCTAGTCATCACAGCTCCCAGCACACCCATTATCCCCTCTGCCACGCTTATCCTACTTTCCGTTCTATCGTCATGAATAAGAGTGATTTATTACCGTGCTCACAACAGCCCAAGTGCGTCGGGTATCTTCAAAAAGCCAAGATTTTCTTGAAGAAGTTGTTCTCGTTTATAGGCCCCGGATATAGTATGAAGCTCTCCTCTGTCTCCCCTCTTTATCCTTCGACTAACTTTAGACAATTAGTGGTGGCGGTTGGATATATGGATCCCGGTAATTGGGCTACCGATCTCTCTGGTAAGTTGCTCTTATTCAATGTAAACACCCTCAACTTCAAAGGTATTCGGCCTAAATTGCTCCAACTTATAGGTGGTTCTCAATTCGGCTACACTCTGTTATTCGTCATTCTTCTGTCCAATGTTATGGCCGTACTGTTACAGTCGCTGTGCATTCGGTTAGGCGTAGTCACCGGGTGCGGTAAGATATCATTCTCACTTTGCTTTCGGCCAAAGGGTCATTTTTTCTGAATCGGCTCCCCTCCAGATCTTGCACAAATGTGCCGGAAGTGCTATTCGAGACCGGTAAATCTCGCGCTGTACGTGCTGTGTGAAATTGCCATTGTGGCGTGTGATCTGGCCGAGGTAATCGGATCGGCTATCGCGCTCGAGATCCTATTCAAGATCCCATTGCCTTACGGTGTCCTCATCACCACTCTGGATGTCTTCCTCATCCTTCTCGCCAACCGTAATGATTCTGCGATGGCGAATCGTTTCTTCGAATGCTTCATCATCTTGTTGGTCGGCGGTGTTGGTGCCTGCTTTGTTATCCAGCTGGTTTATGTCAAGCCAGACTTTGGACAGGTAATGGCGGGCTATCTCCCATCTGCTCCGCTATTCACCAATTCCGAGGTACTTTATGTCGCGATCGGAATTGTTGGAGCGACCGTGATGCCGCACAACCTGTACCTGCACTCCCATATCGTGAAGCTTAGATCACCAAATTCCGACAAGAAAAACGAGAGAACCCAAGAAGACCTCGTTTTGTCGGTCAAGAGCGCGTTGAGCTTTTCCGTGATCGATTGTGTCTTCGCCCTAACATTTGCACTCTTTGTCAACTCAGCAATTCTAATTGTGGCTGCAGCTGCTTTTCATTACCGCGAGAATAACTCGACCCAAGTTGAAGTGGCTGATCTGTTTGATGCACACAAGCTTCTGTCCGATTATTTGGGGCCTATAGCTGGAACCAGTTTCGCCTTAGCATTGTTATTAGCTGGCCAGAGCTCCACCATTACAGCCACCATGGCCGGCCAGATTGTCATGGAGGGTTTTCTCGGTCTTACCATGCGTCCATGGTTGAGAAGACTAATTACTAGAGCATTTGCGATCGTTCCAGCAATGGTTGTAGCTATAGTAGCTGGATCCAAAGGGCTGAACGAAGTACTGATTGCCTCCCAGGTAATCCTGAGTCTGCAATTACCGTTCGCAGTGATACCGTTGGTGTTGTTCACCAGCAGTAAAACGGTCATGCAGTTGCCACCTCAGCAGACCGATATAAGAATGGAGTCAGTGAGTTGCGAAGAAATCAAAAATGACAGCGACGATGAGGTATCTCTCGAGAATGAGGCGCCTGTCAAATTGAATGTAGATTTCACCATATCTACCCCGATGAAAATAGTCACCTGGATCGTGGCTATAATTATTGTATTATTGAATGTATTTCTTTTGGTTCAGGTTGCACGTGGTCAAGTTTAAGTTACCCACGTGTGTGTTTACAGGTGCTCATATTTGGTTCTCTTGGACATATGCTATACAATTAGTCATCTCAGCTAGTATAATGCCGATATTGCATGATTAAAGTTTTGATTTTAGATATCTTAAGTTATGTTCACTTTATTAATTTGCTTCTCATAGGATACCACATCACACGAATATTGTGATGGGTGTAACATTATTATAGTCCTCTCCGGGCAATGCTACGTCCACCAACTCCCAGGTTTACTCGAGCTTTCAAGCAAAGCTCTACACTCACATCAGCAATACCTAGTAGCTTGGCATTCGCAACCAGTGTGGGACATCCTGGGGCATTCGACAACACAGGAGCCCTAGGGCCAGCATTTGGGCCTCTGAGACAGATGTTGGCATCCACCTTGATTCCGAGAAGTCGGACTTTGGCACTGATGTCCTGGCATGTTGGGCGGGACCCATTGCCATTGTTTCCTCCATTTCCACCGCCGTTGTGACTACCTCCGCCACGACCAAGACAGATCTCAGCTTTCACAGGGATTCCAAGCAGTTTCAAGTCGGCAACCAATCCTGGACAAGTGTTTCCGCCTTTGAGTGGAGGGTGAGGGTTTCCTCCATTACCTCCGCTGACACCACCGCCTAAACATATATTGGTATCTATCTCTATGCCAAGAGCCTGGAGTTTTGCTACAATTCCATTGCAAGTGCTTGATCTCCCTCCACCGCCTCCATTGCCACCGCCTCCATTGCCACCGCCTCCATTGCCACCGCCTCCATTGCCACCACCTCCGTTGCCACCACCTCCGTTACCGCCACCTCCGTTGCCACCACCACCATTGTAGCCATTTTCTTTACTATCGCTGCCTGAGCCTCCGTTGTAACTTCCACTACCATTGTGTCCTCCTTTTCCTCCCCCACCGGTATGCCCTCCGTAGCTACCATCTATCATGCCGCCCCCTTTACCACCACCTCCATTGTAGCCGCCGCCACCGGTGTGTCCTCCATTGCCTCCTCCACCATTACGTCCTCCGTAGCTATCATCTCCGGTGTGACCTTCTTTACCGCCGTTTCTACCACCACCCCCGTTATGTCCTCCATTCCCGCCACCACCATTGTACCCACCTCGCCCTGTGTGGCCTCCGCCTCCGCTGCTTGCACAAAGTCCGGCCTTCACCTTGATCCCTAGAGCCTCGACTGCCACCACCAACCCATCACAGTCCAGTGACTCCACTGGTCCATACCTGGAGCGTGAGGGAGCTGACTTGCCCGTGCACACTTTTGCATTTATGTTGGCTCCGAGTGCGTTCAATCGAACAATCAATCCATCACAGTATCCGTCAGATCCGCCACCCCCGCTCGAGCCATAGTAAGGCACAGCAGCAATCTGGGAGACCATGGCGAGCGAGAGAAGGGCGTATGGAAGCTTCATTTTGAGTGGTTTTCTGACAGCAAGCGAGTGACTAGGCTAGACCTGGCTTGACTTGACTTGATTTGCTATGATACGGCTTGGCTTGATGTGACTCGGTTTAGCTTTGCTTGGCTTAGTCAAGCTTGATATATATAGGGTTGGGGATGATGTTGTTGTTGTTGATGACGATGTGTTGGGGAGCGGACAGTAGGCTTTAAGTACTCTTGCGAGCAAACAAATGCTCAAATTAAAGGTGGTATATTTGGTTTGGCGCAAGTAGGTGTATGAGCAGAGGGATTGAGAGGTACTGAGAGTATGGAGTGCAGCGGATAACCTGTTCATCAATGAGGATGCATTGGGTGTAGATAGATTTAGCTGACTGCATCAATTAAGATCTGATTAAGGCCAGATTGGAATTATGCGCGCCCACTTTGGGTGTTTCTGGATCTATCAAGGTTTAGCCTGGATTGCGTCTTCGATCATATTCTCCATGTGGGATTCAGCGGTTATCTCCGATCCATTCTCCCTGGCTTCTTACTAACTCTGGCATGTTGAGCGCACTCTTAGCCGCTTGTTCCATCTGTTGTAGAGCGCCTGCCCATAGATTTAGTGCCCAGTTCCAAGTACTGGGCTTACTGGTGCTCTTACCGCGATATCCACCATATCAACAACCATCCATCCAACCATACTACGCATTGTGAAGTTTGACATGGTTGTTGCACTTGACCGTGTGGGTGAAAAGTGAGGATGAGTTTATTCAGATTAAATATCCATAAATTACTAGACTGTGCGGTGATTTGTATCCTGCATACTCGCTCAAAATCTGGAAAGAGTGGGTGAATGACGTTGGGTGTGCTGAACATTCGTATTAGTCGCCGTTTGGAGCAGTAGGAATAGTCGGAATTGTGATAGCAGTAATAGTGGGGTAGTTAGAGTGCCAGTGCTGCTCTCCTGGCAATGCTACGTCCACCAACTCCCAGGTTTACTCGAGCTTTCAAGCAAAGCTCCACATTGACATCAGCGATGCCCAGCAGCTTGGCATTCGCAACCAGTGTGGGACATCCTGGGGCATTTGACAACACAGGAGCCCTAGGGCCAGCATTTGGGCCTCTGAGACAGATGTTGGCATCCACCTTGATTCCGAGAAGTCGGACTTTGGCACTGATGTCCTGGCATGTTGGGCGGGATCCGTTGCCATTGTTTCCTGCATTGCCACCCCCATTTCCACCGCCGTGGTGACCACTACCACCGCCACCACCGCCAACGCAAAGATCCACTCCGATAAGTCTGGTAACATCGACATTGGCACCAATTGCACAGCCTCCGTTGCCGGAACTTCCATTACCACCACCGCCATTGCCACCACCACCACCACCGTGGCTACTACCTCCACCTCCACCACCACCACCTAGACAGATCTCAGCCTTCACAGGGATTCCAAGCAGTTTCAAGTCGGCTACCAAGTCAGGACAAGTGTTTCCACCTTTGAGTGGAGGATGGGAGTTTCCTCCATTTCCACCGTTGCCGCCACCGCCACCACCACCTCCTAGGCAAATCTTGGCATCAATCTTGATTCCGAGAGCCTGGAGTTTTGCCACAATCCCATTACAAGTGTCAGGCCTACCACCACCATTACCGCCGCCATTGTGACCGCCGTTACCACCGCCATTACCACCGCCATTGTGACCGCCGTTACCGCCGCCATTGTGACCGCCGTTACCGCCGCCATTGTGACCGCCGTTACCACCGCCATTGTGACCGCCGTTACCACCGCCATTACCACCGCCATTGTGCCCACCATTTCCGCCACCATTATAGCCACTGTTGCCGCTACCATCGTGACCACCATTCACGCAAAGGCCAGCTCTCACTTTGATTCCTAAGGCTTTGGCAGCAACTACCAAGCCATCGCAACTTAAACGAGTGATCTCATCGGCAGTATATCTCGATTTGCCAGAGTTGCCCAAGCAGACCTTGGCATCCAGATTTGCTCCCAGAGCGTTCAGTCGGACGATCAATCCATCGCAATAGCTGTTATGTTGGCCTCCACCCGACCCGTAGCCCGGTAAGGCAGCTATGGCCTGTACGGCGGCGAATAGAAGAAGCGTTTTTGAGGCAATGAGTTTCATCTTGAGATGTTAAGAAATATGGAGTGTACTCGCACCGGATTGACTTGTACAATCGAGAGGACCCAGCTGGGCGATTTATAGCTTGTATGAATCCAGGGAGGCGTGGAAATGCAAAATGTATTAACTCAATACATACTGCATCGGAGTACACCAAATTGGTTTCCATGGAGATTGGTCAGAGTGATTGGCTGGGAATTGTCCGAGCATTAAGGTTAAGTGCTTCGGGGGGGGGCGGGGTGGGAGAGCATCCCGCTATACTTCGATGGAGGTTGGCGTGGCGGAGGTCAGAGATTTGCATAGGTTGGTCCATCGAAGTTTCGGTTCGCTGTAAAGATGCACCAATGTAAGAAAGATGTTCAAATGAACGGTCAAGTCTAGAATAACTCAATTGCTGAGACTGCAGTAATTGTCTAAGCACATACATGAAATAGAAAATTGAAACCGCATACCAATAGATCGAGCGTCGAGGGGAAAATAGGGGAAGTTGGCGCCTCACCAATATCACTGTCCAATGTGCAACCAATCTTGGGTCTAAGTTCATTGTGATGAATTAAGTTACTTCCTCAGTCGTGCATTCAGTATCATAATACTGGTGAAATTGGCCTTACTACATGGTTGATGATTCCAAACTCACCACTAATTGATAAATTCATCTTCAGTTAATGGCATTCTCTTTGATAAACCGGTTTATATGATGCACTCCGTACTCTTCGCGCATATCCATCTTTCTATTCATACACTTACTTTCACAGATGCAAAAAGAATCGTCTGAAATTCGGCCATCTGTTTGCTTGCAAGAGTACTTAAAGCCTACTGTCCGCTCTCCAACACATCGTCATCAACAACAACAACAACATCATCCCCAACCCTATATATATCAAGCTGAACTAAGCAAAGCAAAGCTAAACCGAGTCACATCAAGCCAAGCCGTATCATAGCAAAGCAAATCAAGTCAAGTCAAGTCAGGTCTAGCCTAGTCACTCGCTTGCTGTCAGAAAACTACTCAAAATGAAGCTTCCATATGCCCTTCTCTCGCTCGCCATGGTCTCCCAGATTGCTGCTGTGCCTTACTATGGCTCGAGCGGGGGTGGCGGATCTGACGGATACTGTGATGGATTGATTGTTCGATTGAACGCACTCGGAGCCAACATAAATGCAAAAGTGTGCACGGGCAAGTCAGCTCCCTCACGCTCCAGGTATGGACCAGTGGAGTCACTGGACTGTGATGGGTTGGTGGTGGCAGTCGAAGCTCTAGGGATCAAGGTGAAGGCCGGACTTTGTGCAAGCAGCAGAGGCGGAGGCCACACAGGGCGAGGTGGGTACAATGGTGGTGGCGGGAATGGAGGACATAACGGGGGTGGTGGTAGCAACGGCGGTAAAGGAGGTCACACCGGAGATGATAGCTACGGAGGACGAAATGGTGGAGGAGGAAATGGAGAACACACCGGTGGTGGCAGCTACAATGGAGGCTCAGGCAGCGGTAGTAATGGAGGCCACAACGGAAGTGGTAGCTACAATGGTGGTTCAGGAAAAGGCAGTAATGGAGGGCACACCGGAGGCGGTGGATATAGTGGTGGTGGAGGTAGCGGCAGTAAAGGAGGTCACACCGGAGATGATGGCTACGGAGGGCATAATGGTGGTGGAGGAAATGGAGGACAAAATGGTGGTGGCGGTTCCCACGGAGGCTCAGGTGGTAGTGGTAATGGGGGCGGCGGTGGAGGCGGGAAACCACGCACTTGTGATGGAATTGTGGCAAAACTCCAGGCTCTCGGAATCAAGATTGATGCCAAGATTTGCCTAGGAGGTGGTGGTGGAGGTGGCGGCGGTGGCGGCAACGGTGGAAATGGAGGAAACTCCCATCCTCCACTCAAAGGTGGAAACACTTGTCCTGACTTGGTAGCCGACTTGAAACTGCTTGGAATCCCTGTGAAGGCTGAGATCTGTCTAGGTGGTGGTGGTGGTGGTGGAGGTAGTAGTCACGGTGGTGGTGGTGGTGGTGGCAATGGCGGTGGTGGTAATGGAAGTTCCGGCAACGGAGGCTGTGCAATTGGTGCCAATGTCGATGTTACCAGACTTATCGGAGTGGATGTTTGCGTTGGCGGTGGTGGCGGTGGTAGTGGTCACCACGGCGGTGGAAATGGGGGTGGCAATGCAGGAAACAATGGCAACGGATCCCGCCCAACATGCCAGGACATCAGTGCCAAAGTCCGACTTCTCGGAATCAAGGTGGATGCCAACATCTGTCTCAGAGGCCCAAATGCTGGCCCTAGGGCTCCTGTGTTATCGAATGCCCCAGGATGTCCCACACTGGTTGCGAATGCCAAGCTGCTGGGCATCGCTGATGTCAATGTGGAGCTTTGCTTGAAAGCTCGAGTAAACCTGGGAGTTGGTGGACGTAGCATTGCCAGGAGAGCAGCACTGGCACTCTAACTACCCCACTATTACTACTACTGCCACTATTACTGCTATCACAATTCCGACTATTCCTACTGCTCCAAACGGCGACTAATACGAATGTTCAGCACACCCCACGTCATTCACCCACTCTTTCCAGATTTTGAGCGAGTATGCAGGATACAAACCACCGCACAGTCTAGTAATTTATGGATATTTAATCTGAATAAACTCATCCTCACTTTTCACCCACACGGTCAAGTACAACAACCATGTCAAACTTCACAATGCGTAGTATAGTTGGATGGATGGTTGTTGATGTGGTGGATATCGCGGTAAGAGCACCAGTAAGCCCAGTACTTGGAACTGGGCACTAAAGTTATGGACAAGTATTCGACAACAGACTCAATAGGTGACTACACTCGTAAGTGACATTGCAGAGTTAGTAAGAAGCCAGGAAGAATGGATCGGAGATAGCCACTGAATCCCACATGGAGAATATGATTGAAAATACAATATAGGCTAAGCTTCAATGAATATAGAAACATACAATGAGAGCGCCAGTGTTGATCTATTGACTTCCAATGGTGGATTGGTAGAGACCACATTGCTTTATCGAACCTATTTGAACTATGTATCCACTTGCCAATGAAACGCTGAATGTCCAGGGAGTATAATGTTATAAGTTGGCAGATTGCAATTAAAATAGAGGTAAAGCAGAAATTAATGAGCGAACGAAAGATCCGCATCATCTAATTCATTCCAATGTGATGTTTCTATTCTCAGTGCACTTGCTTAACATTATTGCAATGATAGCTGCCGCTCTTATCTGTGATTCAGATGGAAACAAATCTCCTATCCGCATATACAATGATGCTGCAAAGTTGAACTATTACACCTTTTAGTAGCTACACGAGCACTGGGTGTTGAATTGAATTTTCAGCGATGTCCATTTGATAGCTAAGAACAGCGTTACGCGAAAATCAAACCTTCATCAACAGCTTCATATACCAATCCTAGGCCTTCAGCAAATGGTTACATTAATGGTGTATCAAATGGTGGTATATCCGATGGTACTCCAGGAGATAGCGATCACAACGGTAATACTAGAGGCCAAAGTGGAAATGAGGATATGTGTACAAAGTATAAGGATGTTTCAAAGTTGGGCTGTAATGGCCTTATGGGATATCGAGATAAAAGTAAAGGCTGGAGTTAATAGGTAAAGTTCACAGACCAACTTTTCACCCCCAGAAAGCTCCTACACCTCCTGAGGATAGTTGCAAAAATGGCTCATCAGATTACGGGAGCAGCACCGGCCCAAGTCACACCGGAGATGAGGGTGGTGATGGTTCTGGTAGCAATACTCGATATCATGATAACAATGATGGTTCATCAGGCGGTGCCTCGACAAATTGTGATTATGGTGGCGGTGGTGGAGGCCAAACCGGAAGTGACGGGAGCTCGCTCTGTCAAAATGTTCAATCAAAGGGCAAATTACGCGGGGTCGAGGCCGATGCCAGCCTATGTATTAGTGCCATGTACAAAGCTTCGCACGCTCCGACACTCTTATACAAGTCTAGATGCTCTAGCGTTCGGGAACAAGCAAAATGACAGCACATTGTTGGTCTATAGAGCACCAATAGGAACAACTGCTATCGTTGTCTGACCAGTAATTCTCTTGACGTACTCTGTAATGTGCGCAGATCTCTATTTACAGCCGTTCTCTTATTTGGAAATATCCCAATTCTTGATAAGAAAATGCTGTTGAATATTTTACTAAATCATAAAAAGTGAAATGGGTTAGACGAGGTTCATTGTGCAACAATTAGAGAAGATATTCATTACATATCAAGAGCGAGGTGAATCACACCACAGCAGCATTTGAGATATTGGCCGTGTAGCTTGTCAATCCATTTTATTTATAGACTCAGTGGTTACTTACAAATGAGATAGCACCAAATCGCCCACAGTTCAGGATTTGGCAGCCTGTCTCAAGGCAAAGATCGATATCTAAGAATGCCATTGTTGTGTCAAATACTAGGTCATTGTGTTGTTCATTCTCTTTGGGGGGGTTGATCACTTGTGTGTCGAATATTCATATTCAGATAGCATGATTTCCCTGAATTAGTGATGTTCTAGAGACATTCACATGTTTTATTTGACTTCATCAATGAACCGCATTGAGCCATTTACTTGATTAATTATCCAACATACGGAAAGTGCAGACAAAAGTAACAAGAATTTTTATCATGGGTGGCACTATGATAACGTTGTGATATAATTATAGGATATAGCATCCAAAGCTCGGTGAGTAAAGATCTCCTGGGGGATGTCAATAGTAAAGTACACACTCACACACTCACACATATAGCACTTGAGCATCCTAAGATAACTAGTAATGAATGTATTACAATCGTTTCACTTCTTACATTAATGATACCAGCAGCCACACCAAGTAGCTATCAGAATGCGTATCTTGAAATTGGGTAAATTGACTACCTACAGTCAAGTCTTAATCAGCCTCCAATGATAGACCTCAATGGCAATGAACGATTAATGCTATTTCTATGTGTTTCAGAGGCCACGGTGCGCCATATGCTGGAAAATTAGAATGTTGGGAGTAATATGGTCTAATCATTATGATCTGACACCGTGCTGAAATGCAGCTACTGTTTCTTCTTTTCTCAGTTTTTGATTGTGCAAGATTAAAGAAGGCGGATTTGCGGAAGTCGAAGTGGCACGTAACTGGGTTGGATGACCTTTAGCCAGTATATAGTGCTTTATTCACTGGTCTGATGGTACATTTCATTGAGGTTAAGACAGAGCCAATATGCTACACACTTGCTATCGCGCGATTTATATTACTATACAAACACTCCGCTGCTATTCTGTAAAGTTGGCTGCTTCATGTTATTAGTTAGTCATCGGCTTCCAGTGATTCTCAACCCGAAGTTAGTTGTAAACCTTGTGGCAAGCAGCTTAGTAACATATGGTAAGATTACGATCTACCGCTCTACTTGTTCTTCCAATACATTCACTATATCCTATCTCCTGAACATGATCATGAATCAGAAAACGATGATGATGATATTTTTTTCGAACAACATTTTCCTACGTTCATAGTTACATTATCATTCTCGTCGCTACCAGAGTAGGTTACTTGCTTTACTATAATGACGTCTAGAATGGTTGAATAGTTTCACAATGACGATTACCAGTATTGTTAGGCCCTGTACAAGTCATAAAAATATCAATAGAAACTGGTAAACATCGCGGCTAATCAGAACTTCAAAGCAAAGACCCCCTGCAAATTCGGTTTGGTTCATCTTGGCGCTCGCTTCGAAGCAGTCACTACTATATCATACCATGTCACACGAAATAACTGAATTGACACCTTATATTGGACAAATACTTTGGCTATCGCGATAGAGTGGTAAGCTTAAAAGGCTACATCATGTATTTCAGTACCATGGTTTCGAATGGCTTTCACTCATCCATATAGCACATTACAAAGCACGAATTGTGATTGAACTTCATTTAACCCGATGCGATTCAAGACAATGTCTAAATGTTTATACACCTTTGTAAATAGTTTGAAATTTACCAAGTGTCAGAGGGTACCAAGACCTACACTAGTAAAATCAACCATACAAAATGAAGTGCATGTGCTAATCGAAGTAACCCCAATTGACCGGTACTCGTCCCGCACGCCCTATCTGAGTTAGTGAAATGGCAATGAATCCGTGCAGATCAGATCTAGATTAATCAAGTCCTAATCATTACTTCTTGGGTACAATACAAACAATGATCCATGGGGGATAACTGTTTAATTGCTAGGGGACCACTGAGCAATCTAACATAATGTATCCGGTCATTTGAAACTGTCATCCGTGCTCGACATTTGCCATGCGGGTTCACCTCAGCATGAGCTAAAAATTAGAGCGAGACAGACATCGAGTTGCGCAGCTATATAAGCTCATTGGTCACCAGCAACTACTCTCATCCTCAATCAAGTTGCTCACTTGCTGGCCTGCCCATTCACAATATGAAGCTTTCATTCTCAGTACTCTCACTCGCGATCATTTCTCAGGCGACTGCGGCTCCTATCTACGCTTCAGGCGGAAGTGGATCCGCTAGCTATTGCGATGGGCTGGTAGTCCAACTGAATGCATTGGGTGCTGGACTCAATGCAAAGGTGTGCACTGGAAAGTCTGAACCGGCACCGCCCAAGTACAAGGATGTTGGAAAGTTGAGCTGCAATGATCTGGTAGTAGCTGCGCAGGCATTGGGCATCAAAGTAAAGGCTGGACTGTGTACAACTGATGATAGAGGTCAAGGAAGCTCCTATACAGATCCCACACCACCAAATGATCCGTATGCCGACCCCGCACCACCAAAAGATCCATACGCCAATCCGCCGCCTCCGAAAGATCCTTACTCCGGCCCTTCCCCTCCAGTTGAACCATACACTAGCCCCGAGACTCCTGTCGACCCATACGACAGCAATGGCGGCCAAGGTGGAACCGGGTCAAGTCCTACTTGTCAAGACGTTCTTGCCAAAGTCAAGCTGCTTGGTATCAAGGTTGATGCCGGTGTATGTGCGAGTGCCAATAAACATGGCTCCCATGCTCCAGTGTTATCAGGCAAAAGTGGATGTCCAACTCTGGTGGCCAATGCCAAGCTTCTGGGAATTGTCAATGTGAGCTTGGCTGCCTGCCTCAAAGCAAAGGTAAATATATAGGAATGACGCCCTTGTGTTAAGCCATGACATATACTTCTTCATTCTAAGCGAAATTTCTTGCTGTATGACAATATGTACGCCAATTCCAAATGCACATTTTCTTTGTATACAGATGTCCTGGTGATATCCTTAATTTGACAACGCAAGAGCCTTCTACTTGTCACACCTGATCAATAAACAGTCTTCCATGCTTATAAGTTGACCATGTGTGCAAAGCCCAATATACTATGCTTAGGACACGACTAACGGATTACCTGACGAAAATAGTAACAATTTGGGAATATCCTATCATCATCATAGTGCAACTCTACCTATGGGCAGGCCAACTGTGTGCGAATCATTCCATTATATATGCTACTATAGTCATACTTGATAAAAGCACAGGTTTGAATCCAACACTAAACCACTCTATCAATAAGTTTCTAGGGCCCTGAATTGATATGCTATCGATTAAATCCAGGGATTCATTACCACTACTATCCTTATATTAGCTACAAACAAAGATTCATTCACATTTGATAAGCCATCCACTACTGCATATCTGACTAGCTTAACTATACCAAATGCTTTACCCATCTCTTCTTCCCTTGTAATGTAGCCGTGTTATGGGTGAAATATTAGACCGAGACAAGCTTTGGGTAGTCTAGCTATTTAAGCCCATTAGTTACCAACAAATCTTATCATCCTTATTCAAGCTATTCACTTGCTGGTCTGCCTAACTACGATATGAAAATTTCATTCCCAGTGCTCTTACTTGCCGTTATTTCTCAGGTGGCTGCCGCTCCTATCTATGGATCAGGCGGAAATGGATCGATCAGCTATTGTGATGGGCTAGTAGTCCAACTGAATGCACTGGGAGCTGGACTCAATGCAAAGGTGTGCACTGGAAAGTCCGAATCGGCACCATCCAAATATAAAGATGCTGACAAGTTGAGCTGCAATAATCTGGTAGTAGCCGTACAGGCATTGGGCATCAACGTAAATGCTGGGCTGTGCAAAGCTAATGATAAAGAAGGCTCCTATACAAATCCCACACAACCTGAGGATCCACATGCCAGCCCTGCACCACCAAATGATTCGTATGCCAACCCTACACCGCCAAAGGATCCGTATGCCAATGCTCCGCCTCCGAAGGATCCTTACTCCGGCCCTTCCCCTCCAGTTGAACCATACACTAGCCCCGAGACTCCTGTCGACCCATACGACAGCAATGGCGGCCAAGGTGGAACTGGGTCAAGTCCTACTTGTCAAGACGTTCTTGCCAAAGTCAAGCTGCTTGGTATCAAGGTTGATGCCGGTGTATGTGCGAGTGCCAATAAACATGGCTCCCATGCTCCAGTGTTATCAGGCAAAAGTGGATGTCCAACTCTGGTGGCCAATGCCAAGCTTCTGGGAATTGTCAATGTGGACTTGGCTGCCTGCCTTAAGGCAAAGGTCAATGTATAGGGAGGGGCCGGTTCATTCATCTCTTGCAAGTTTATCCTTTCGATTTGTCATGATACCCGATTATGCGTACTTCAACCCCAACAGCATACTTTCCTAGAATTCAATGTCCTGGTGACATTCCTATAGGAACTCAGCGAAAACATTCGGATTTTATTACACTTGGCTAGTAAACACCGCACCACGCTTATTGAATAATCATACTATTTGTACCATTGCTGCTCTCTAAGCAGTCTACTTTATCAACAATGCCTTCGCAAATATCTAATTATTTTGGTCAAATAAAATGAATGCTAATCTGCTCGATAATTTCTTCAAGTTGCCGAGTTGTAAACTACCGGGAGGGTTCACAAAAAAGATAGTATGTTTGCAAAGCAGGCTCGTCACTCAAAATAAACGCCTAGTATACATTGAGTCTATTGGCCTCTATTTTAGCATTTCTATCTAAGGGCTGTTGAATTCAGTATGATTCAGGCGAAAAGAAAAAATCAAGTAGGGTAAAGTCCGTTACCATCACTCGGCGATTCCGAGTGCTTGCATATTGCAAATCTCGAATTAGTTGGATCTAATCTTTGCTGCTTATAAATGAATGATTTGTGAAGGCCGTAGTAGCATATAGCAGAATTATATATGCTTCGACCAATAAATTGAATTTTATTTTGGTCATTTTGATTAGTGTCCTATTGACATTCATGTTTAATGGTGCTATGTATGCGTCGATGGGTGGTTTCGAAGAATCGTTTTAACATTTAAGAGCAGTGATAATAATCCCAATAATGGGGTCTATTGTAATCACGGCAAAGCTGAATATATCTTTTGAAAAGATTTGCTATCTAATTCAAGTCAAGATCGCAATCTAATCCAGAGTCACAGGATGTTACATACCACGTTTATTTACTAATCTGGCTGGTATATGATAGCAGGCCACAATAACACTATAATTGTATAGTTGAGAAATAACCGCGATTCAAATATTTCGCAAATTATCATCAATTTCAAAGTGATCTCTGTGGCTTGAATATCCGAATGTGTCATCTCCACAGTGGGTCAAGTAATACGCCTCAACTATCATCACAGAAGTCAAGGCAATGCTATTTGTTTGCTGACATCTCGAGAGCTAATCACAAGAAAACAAATCTACCTCTTCAATGGATATCTCAAGGTTTGATGAAACATTGACCTTGACATAGTGGAAGCAAGTGACAAGATTTATGGAGTTAGTATTGTAACGAAAACACTCGGTAGGTATATCAGGGATAGCAAAGCACTCGGTGTGTGGTCATAATTCGTTGCATTGTGGGCTCACTAGCTCATAGCCCCCTGGCAAACTTCTTCCAAATTGTGTTCAAGGGGTGGGTATGAGTGTACACGTTAGGATTGAAGAACTCTACGTAGATGCATTAGCGTAATAGCTCTTTCCCCGATCGTAATGAATGATTGTGAACACTAGTTTACTGGTGTGCAGATGCCGCTCACTCTATTTGGGTTAGTGAAATGGCAATGAATCCGTGCAGATCAGATCTAGATTAATCAAGTCCTAATCATTACTTCTTGGGTACAATACAAACAATGATGCATGGGGGATAGCTGTTTAATTGCTAGGGGATCACTGAGCAATCTAACATAATGTATCCGGTCATTTGAAACTGTCATCCGTGCTCGACATTTGCCATGCGGGTTCACCTCAGCATGAGCTAAAAATTAGAGCGAGACAGACATCGAGTTGCGCAGCTATATAAGCTCATTGGTCACCAGCAACTACTCTCATCCTTAATCAAGTTGCTCACTTGCTGGCCTGCCCATTCACAATATGAAGCTTTCATTCTCAGCACTCTCACTCGCGATCATTTCTCAGGCGACTGCGGCTCCTATCTACGCTTCAGGCGGAAGTGGATCCGCTAGCTATTGCGATGGGCTGGTAGTCCAACTGAATGCATTGGGTGCTGGACTCAATGCAAAGGTGTGCACTGGAAAGTCTGAGCCGGCACCACCCAAGTACAGAGACGTTGCCAAGTTGAGCTGTAACGAAATGGTAGTAGCTGTGCAGGCATTGGGCATCAAAGTAAAGGCTGGACTGTGTACAACTGATGATAGAGGTCAAGGAAGCTCCTATACAGATCCCACACCACCAAATGATCCGTATGCCGACCCTACACCGCCACAGGATCCATACGCCAATCCTCCGCCTCCGAAAGATCCTTACTCCGGCTCTTCCCCTCCAGTCGAGCCATACACTAGCCCCAAGACTCCTGTCGGCCCATACGACAGCAATGGCGGCCAAGGTGGAACTGGGTCAAGTCCTACTTGTCAAGACGTTCTTGCCAAAGTCAAGCTGCTTGGTATCAAGGTTGATGCCGGTGTATGTGCGAGTGCCAATAAACATGGCTCCCATGCTCCAGTGTTATCAGGCAAAAGTGGATGCCCAACTTTGGTGGCCAATGCCAAGCTTCTGGGAATTGTCAATGTGGACTTGGCTGCCTGTCTCAAGGCAAAGGTCAATGTATAGGGAGGGGCCGGTTGTGGCCTGCGCATCCATCGCTTGTTAGTTTATTATTTCGATTTGTCATAATACACGATTATGTGTACTTCAACCCCAACAGCATGCTTTTCAAGAGTGCAATGTCCTGGTGACATTCCTGTAAGAGTACAGCGGGAACATTCGGATATTTATTCCACTTAGCCAATAAATACTGCACCACGCTTTTTGAATAATCACACCATTTACATCATTGCGGTTTTCTGAACAGTCTACCTTATCGGCAGTGTATTCGTAAATAATTGACCATCACCATGGGCTAAAATGAGTACCATTTTTGTTGGTCATTCTCTGCAGTCACCATATGGTGGTCTAATGGAAAAGTTCACGAAAAAAATACTTTGCTTGCTAAATAAACGCAAAGTCTATGTTCAGCCTTTAGGCTTACATTTTAGCTATTCTAACTCGGAGCTGCTAAGCCACGCATGATTTGTGGCGAAAAAGCGTATCTGCAATACTTGTTGAACATATAGCGCTGGTTGATGCGTATAACGTTCTAATCTGGGGGAAATTATCGTTAATAGCCCTGGGATCCCCTTAGGTTCACTGTAAACAAAGATCCACAGATAATTACCGAGTCACTTGCCTTAGTATATCCGATCTCAATTATACCAAATGATTCTGGCCATCCCATCCTCCCTTCTAATATAGTCGTGGTATGGGTGAAATATTAGACTGAGACAAGTGTGGGGAGGTCTAGCTATATAAGTTCATTAGTTGCCAGCAAATCTTATCATCCTTATTCAAGCTATTCACTTACTGGCCTGCACATCCTCAATATGAAGCTTTCAACATCACTGCTTTTTCTTTCCATCGCCTCTCAGGTGGCTGCGGCTCCTACCTATGGGTCAGGCGGAAGTGGATCCGCTAGCTATTGCGATGGGCTGGTAGTCCAACTGAATGCACTGGGTGCTGGACTCGATGCAAAGGTGTGCACTGGGAAGTCCGAGCCAGCACCACCCAAGTACAAAGACATTGCCAAGTTGAGCTGCAATGATCTGGTAGTAGCTGCGCAAGCATTGGGCATCAAAGTAAAGGCTGGACTGTGTACAGCTGATGATAGAGGCCAAGGAAGCTCCCATACAAATCCTACACCGCCAAAGGATCCATACGGCAACCCTGCACCACCAAATGATCCGTATGCCGACCCCACACCGCCAAAGGATCCATACGTCAATCCTCCGCCTCCGAGAGATCCTTACTCCAACCCTTCCCCTCCAGTTGAACCATACACTAGCCCCGAGACTCCTGTCGACCCATACGACAGCAATGGCGGCCAAGGTGGAACTGGGTCAAGTCCTACTTGTCAAGACATTCTTGCCAAAGTCAAGCTGCTTGGTATCAAGGTTGATGCCGGTGTATGTACGAGTGCCAATAAACATGGCTCCCATGCTCCAGTGTTATCAGGCAAAAGTGGATGCCCAACTTTGGTGGCCAATGCCAAGCTGCTGGGAATTGTCAATGTGAGCTTGGCTGCCTGCCTCAAAGCAAAGGTAAATGTATAGAAATGACGCCCTTGTGTTAAGCCATGACATATACTTCTTCATTCTAAGCGAAATTTCTTGCTGTATGACAATATGTACGCCAATTCCAAATGCACATTTTCTTTGTATACAGATGTCCTGGTGATATCCTTAATTTGACAACGCAAGAGCCTTCTACTTGTCACACCTGATCAATAAACATTCTTCCATGCTTATAAATAGACCACGTGTGCTAAGTCCAATATACGAACTATGCTTAGGTCACAATTAACGTGTTAATTGATGAAAATAGTGAGATTTTGGAAATACCCTATCATCAACATGGTGCAACTCTACCTATGGGCAGGCCAACTGTGTGTGAATCATTCCATTATATATGCTACTACATTCCTATTTGTTAGAAGCGCAGACTTGAATCCAATACTAAACAACTCAATAAATAAGCTTCCAGGGCCCTGAATTGGTATGCTATCGATTAAATCCAGGGACTTGTTATGATTACTGTCCTTGTATTCGCTAAAAACAAAGATTCATTCACATTTGATAAGCCATCTACTACTACAGATCTGACTAGCTTAACTAAACCAAATGATTTATCCATCTCTTCCTCCCTTCTAATTTAGCCGTGTTATGGGTGAAATATTAGACCGAGACAAGCTTTGGGTAGTCTAGCTATTTAAGCCCATTAGTTACCAACAAATCTTATCATCCTTATTCAGGCTATTCACTTGCTGACCTACACATCCTCAATATGAAGCTTTCAACATCGCTGCTTTCTCTTGCCATCGTCTCTCAGGTGGCTGCGGCTCCTATCTATGGGTCAGGCGGAAGCGGATCCGCTAGCTATTGCGATGGGCTGGTAGTCCAACTGAATGCACTGGGTGCTGGACTCAATGCAAAGGTGTGCACTGGGAAGTCCGAGCCAGCACCACCCAAGTACAAAGACATTGCCAAGTTGAGCTGCAATGATCTGGTAGTAGCTGCGCAAGCATTGGGCATCAAAGTAAAGGCTGGACTGTGTACAGCTGATGATAGAGGCCAAGGAAGCTCCCATACAAATCCTACACCGCCAGAAGATCCATACGGCAACCCTGCACCACCAAATGATCCGTATGCCGACCCTACACCGCCACAGGATCCATACGCCAATCCTCCGCCTCCGAGAGATCCTTACTCCGGCCCTTCCCCTCCAGCCGAGCCATACGACAGCAATGGTGGCTAAGGTGGAACTGGGTCAAGCCCTACTTGTCAAGACATTCTTGCCAAAGTCAAGCTGCTTGGTATCAAGGTTGATGCCGGTGTATGTACGAGTGCCAATAAACATGGCTCCCATGCTCCAGTGTTATCAGGCAAAAGTGGATGCCCAACTTTGGTGGCCAATGCCAAGCTTCTGGGAATTGTCAATGTGGACTTGGCTGCCTGTCTCAAGGCAAAGGTCAATGTATAAGGAGTGGCCTGCGCATCCATCGCTTGCTAGTTTATCCTATTGGATTTGTCATGATACACGATTATGCGTACTTCAACCCCAACAGCATGCTTTTCAAGAGTGCAATGTCCTGGCGACATTCCTATAAGAACTCAGCGAGATCGCTCATATTTTATTTTGCTATGCTAATAAACACCGTACCACGCTTATTGAATAATCATACTATTTGTACCATTGCTGCTCTCTAAGCAGTCTACTTTATCAACAATGCCTTCGCAAATATATAATTATTTTCGTCAACTGAAATGAATGCTAATCTGCCCGGTAATTTCCTCGAGCTACTGAATTGTAAGCTACCGGGAGAGTTCACAAAAAAGATAGTATGTTTGCAAAGGAGGCTCGTTACTCAAAATAAACGCCTATTATACATCGAGTCTATTGGTCTCCATTTTAGCATTTCTATCTAAGGGCTGTTGAATTCAGTATGATTCAGGCGAAAAAGTGCAACTCTAATCCTTACTGAATTGGCAGGTTCGTGTTACGTTCTAATCCAGGTACAATTATCATTTATAGCCCTGGGATCTCCCTACGCTCACTGTAAACAAAGATTCATGGGTGATTAACGAGTCACTTGTCTTAGTATATCCAATCAGCTTAATTATATAGGAGTGATTCCAACCACCCCATCCTCCCTTCTAATATAGCCTTGGAATGGGTGAAATATTAGACCAAGACAAGCTTTGGGTGGCCTAGCAATATTTAAGTCTATTAGTTATCAACAAATCTTATCACATTAAATCAAGTTATTCACTTACTGATCTGCCCATCTTCAATATGAAGCTTTCAACATCGCTGCTTTCTCTTGCCGTCATCTCTCAGGTAGTTGCTGCTCCTATCTATGAGCCAGGCAGAAGTGGAACGACCAGCTATTGTGATGGGTTGGTAACCCAACTGAACGCATTGGGGGCAGGTCTGAACATAAAGGTGTGCGCCAAGAATTCCAAACCGGCACCACCCAAGTACAAGGATGTTACCAAACTTAGTTGCAATGACTTAGTGTTAGCTGCAACGGCATTGGACATCAAAGTAAAGGCTGGATTATGCACTCACAATGGTGGAGGTCACGAAGATACGCACCCAGGTTCCACATCTCCCGAAGACTCTTACGCTAGCCCTACAACCCCAGTTGACTCCTATGCCAGCCCTACACCTTCTTTAGACTCATACCCAAGCCCTACAACTCCGGATGACTCATACGTCAATCCTACACCATCAGCTGATTCACATCATAGCCTTACAACCCCAGTTGACTCCCACAATAGTCCCACATCTCAGGCAGATTTGCACGACAACCCCACACCCCCAGTAGACTCATACACTAGTCCTACACCACCAGCGGATTCTTACATCAGCCCTACACCTCTCGACGACTCATATGCTAGACCTTCGCCCACAGTTAACCCCTACAATGGCAATACAACAGATGGCACATCTGGAGGTTCTTCGGGAAATGGCAGCTATAATGGAAGCAACGACGGTCAAAACAGTAGTAACGGCAACCCTACCTGTCAGGATGTTCTTGCTAAAATCAAATCACTAGGCGTAAAGGTCAACGCTGGTCTTTGTACAAAAGCTAAAAATTCTGACCCACATGCAGCAGTGTTGTCGAACAAGCCTGGATGTCCCACTTTGATTGCCAATGCCAAGCTAATAGGGATCACCAATGTTAGTTTGACGGTCTGCCTCAAGGCAAATATCACCATTTAAACCTTCGTATTGCATAGCGGAGACAATGCTTGATGTAAGTGAAGAACAATCCCATTACCGCCATATTCTAATAGGTCGATACATGGATCGACACTAGCCATCCGGTCTATTCTTTTCTATATTTTTTGGAGACCCGTGGTGACCAAAGCATCATGTAACTGGATTATATATACTTTGGCAAATAAACTATTCTTTGCCCGGTAATTAATATGAGTCCACCCTACGATGGTCAAGTTCAAGAATGCTAATCAGGCTTTCCTCTAGGTGCATTTTGTGACATACAAGTCATAGGACTGAGGCAAGATGCACTTACCGGATGGTTTGTATTACTCCGTTTCATACTTGAGTGCAGCACCAGCAATACAAGAAGTATCTGGGATGGTTAAAACTGCTATGTACCATCTACCCTCCTCCTGTCATGTGTTTAGTTAGATTTGAATCCCAGCAAGCCAATCTGCTAGGAATAAATACAAATAGATCTTTGAAAATCAGCTAGTGGTCTAATGCGAGCTATAATTAAAGCCGCAATGGGGTATCAAAGATTAGGTACTCCTGGAAATTGGATCGGCAAATAAATGTGAATGCTCCACTATCCTGAACCCAGGTCAATTGTGATAAATGAGCCCATACAAATAATGATTTATAGCATGCATTTGGTTAGCGTAAAATACCAAGCCAACTAAAATCATATTCTTAGCGATTCACCAGGAAGTTCATTTGACACTTTTCGAGATAAAATACGATTTGTATTCAACTGAATGAACATGCTACTCCCAAACAATATTTCACGAGCGACATTCTAATTATATTTTAGACCTATTCCTTTCACACAACCCCTTATAACTAGTTTCCTATTGGCTAGTCCAGTGGCCGAATATAAACATGGACTCAACGGCACTTGATCCGGCCCGTGGTCCCGTTATTCAGTTCTGACTTAGCTTAGGCTAAAGATTCTCGCCGTAGAGTAAATCATCACTAACTGCACCCCAAGTACACCGTTTAATTTCCCGCTTCTATGGGGAATACATTGCTGCTAGACCGCATTTCAGTTGAAATGGATATAAAAGACAACACAACACTGACTGTTATCCACATCCTCTCTCACTTACTTGCATTGATGTTCATCCAAAATATGAAGCTCTCATTCTCGCTTCTCTGTCTTACTATCATCTCCCAGGTGGCTGCCGCTCCTATGTATGGCTCAGGTGGAAGTGGATCTACCGATTATTGTGATTGCCTGGTAGCCAAATTGAACACATTGGGTGCTGGTCTCCAATCAAACGTATGCACTGGGAATTCCAAATCGGTACCATCCAAGTACAAGGATGTTAACAAATTAAGCTGCAATGATCTGGTGCGAGCAGCAAAAGCAATATGTATCGAAGTAAATCCCGAAATATGCACTACAGCTGGAACTGGAAGTCAATATAATAGTACCTCTACAGGAGGTGGAAGCAGCAGCAATACTAGCTTTGATAATAGTGGCGGATATGACAGCGGTACAAGCTATAATATTGGTAGCAGTAGCTCTAGCGGAGGCTCTAGTTACGACAGCGGCAGTGGTGGCTCTATCGGTGGCTCTGGCTATGACAGCGGTAGCAGTGGCTCTACTGGAGGTTCTGGCTACGACAGCGGCAGTGGTGGCTCTATTGGAAGCACTGGCTATGGCAGTGTTAGTGTTAGTGGCAACAGTACCAGTTATGATAATGGCAGCAGCGGTTCTAGTGGAAATTCTAGCTATGACAATGGTAGTGGTGGCTCTACGGAAGGTTCTAATTATGACAGCGGCAGTGACGGCTACGACAGTGGTAGTGGTGGCTCTACTGGAGGTTCTGGTTATGACAGCGGTAGTAGTGGTAGCGCAGGCTACGACAGTGGTAGTGGTGGCTCTACTGTAGGTTCTAATTATGACAGCGGCAGTGACGGCAGCACAGACTACGACAGTGGTAGTGGTGGCTCTACTGGAGGCTCTGGCTACGATCGCGGCAATAGTGGTAGCACAGGCTGCGACAATGGCAGTGGTGGCTCTACTGGAAGTTCTGGTTACCACAGTGGCAGTGGTGGTTCTACCGGAGGCTCTAGCTACGATAGTGGCGGTGGTAGTGGTACCAACCCTACTTGTCAAGACGTCGTTGCCAAAGTCAAATTAATAGGTATCAAGGTCAGCGCCAACATTTGCATTGGTGCTAGGAATTCCGGCCCATATTCGCCACCGTTGTCGAACAAGTCCGGATGTTCCACATTGATAGCCAATGCCAAGCTTATAGGGATTGCCAACGTGAATCTGAACGCCTGTCTCAAGGCAAAGATAACCATCTAGGTCTTTACCACGGCGGTCAAGCTCAAAAGGGGTGAGGGATATTCTCACCAATACCGTATTGCAAATGAGTTCGATTTGTGTGTTGGCATCAATGAAATTTCGATCCATTCATTTCTTCGTTTTTGTTTGATGACCAAAATAGGCTGAATTGTGAATGTAACCGGATTATGTAAACTTCGGCCAATAAATTGGGCTTTATTCTCTAATGCCGTAGAACCGTACTTACAAGCTACCTTATGTGGACTTGTGAGTAAGTGTAGGCGGAATCTCTTTGGTAGTATTCCATTGCAGGTCTTTTATCAATGGTCGAATCTACTTAATTTTCTATGGGTCTTCTATACGTAAAATGACCCTAGTGAAATTGCTTATCATCTCGATTTACTGGCCACAACACGATATATGTGATGGGCAAGTGCGGTGGCCAAGGTGGAACCGGAAATAACTTTAGTCCCAGCACCTTCTGTAGTGAAAGCGTATGTGGAGCTATAATAGCCGCAAGGCTAATATGGGTATTAATGAACTATTTTTATGATCGATGTATATAATTGGAATTTGATGTCCCAATGCCGATAAATCCAGATAATCTCATCGTATCCTGGTCATTACTACCATGATTGAACCGAGATTTCATTGAAGATTGATATTAAACTAGTTAGACTAGGAGGACTGTATGATGACGAAATATTCTGTCCATCATAGTTGGAGGTAGATTTTTCCCCATCTCTGCGATGCACAGCTTCCTTTGTATGATATGGTTAGAAAGTATTGAAATAACCTGTGTTTCCCAAATCGTTCTTCTGGTACCAAGATTGATTGTTGATTTTGGATCCTTTTTCGAGTCAGTTCCACACCACCCCATAACATTCAACATTGGCCTTACCGAAGCATTGATACGTGTTAGCTTTTATGACCACCTCAACGGCTGTCCATAGTGTCGCCAATATTGTTTGTTGCTGTTGAGAACAAGAGCCGAAACCCTCATATGTATGTCGGTTTTACTTCCCCTTTATGTCACCGCATTTTTTGTAACTCAAACGGAAGCCACTTGCTGGCGGCTGTACTCAATTGCTAGCCGTTATATGATACCATTTGTGGTTGTGTTGACGGTGGGAATAGAATTTCGGATCGCTACTACGGTGATGGTTACCCAAAGCATACTTGGGGCCAACCTTTCATATCAGGAAACCTGCTCTGAAGCCTGTTGGTACAGATCCCTATGTTGATGGTAAAGGGATTAGGAGTTATAATAGCCAGATCGATGTAATCATTTCACAGACACAAATAGAAACCTGGACCATCCTTGATAACGAAAAGATGCTACAGTCGGGATTTCTTCCCTCTTCTTTCCTACTCTGTATCACGAGTATCGAGAAATCAATTCTTTGGCAATGGGTTGGCAAAAACGGGCTTGGAAAGATCAGCTTTGCCTGACTTCAATAATGGACTGAATCAAGATCATCAATCCTAAATCGTAACCGAAGCTGGGCTGCATTAGGCGTCCATACGTACACGCCCAAGTCGACAAACTCTGGATCATCGACGCAACTACTTAGGTTCAACAAATCGGTGTGTCCCACATGAACAGCCAATTCCCGACTTGCAGTAGTTAACAGTGTTGATAACAATGTGCAAGTGCATACATCATCCCGAATTTACATTCCCATTAACGCCTGTGCCTGATAACGGATGCGTAGAACGTATGGCTTGATCACTACCCCGCCGTAAAAAAAACCGGAACACTTTGTATTAAGAGAGAAGTGGTTTATTGTTTTGTACAGTGATGATCAGTTGCTCAACTGGTATAATGATATATATATGCATATGGGTATGGGTATGGCGGTCGTTCAGATCCAATCCTACTCTTATTGTCTAGCAACAGATGGAGTTAATGAAAACTGTACGGTGGGCTGGTATTTCCCATCTACGAGAAATCCGTTCTGCAAGACGTCCTCGAAACTAATGGCCATACGTAATTTTCTACGTGCGGTGTTCATATGGTCAGGGTGTCTGATCGGCTTCGACTCTGAAAAGCGAGCCTTGGTGTTAGACTCCATTGAAGGTCTAACGTCCTCGTCATCAATCCAAATACTGGGTATTCCAGGTGATACGCGAGGTTTTCGAGATGGCATTTTGAAAGGAGTCATTGGTGGTGAGTAGGTGTCCATCACGTAGATGTAGGCTCAGTGGGGAAATGATTAATTGGTACTATAAAGTGAGAAATGTGTTGAGAAGCAAAGAATGTAAGGTAAGAGTCAATACGGAAACTGTTGGCCATGCAGTATGGCCTATTATATACCGCACCAAACAAGTATTCACCAGGATAATCTCAGCCGTGGTGTCAGAATATAGACGCGTCTCCGTGATACGCGTTGAGATTTCAAAACCTAGAACCTCCTGCAAAATCATTATTTCCATAAACAGTGATTGATCTCAATACCCGTATTACCCATACATTCAGGTCTACGCAGGAATATTTAATCACAAAACGCGTCTCATAAACAATCCTCCATGAACACGCTTGGCCCATTCCAAAACTGATGGAAATTTTAAACCTAAAAAATTGATTTTAGTGGTTGTGTAAGGTACAACACGAATGATGTGATGGCTCATAGTTACCATGTTGATCACGTTTTGGTTATTTTCGTCCAAGGTTGACATTCAATAGTTGCCAACTTTTCTCATTAGTCAATAACTGGAAGTGATTACCAAATATAGTCCGCGGTTATATGAAAGTGAAACAGGCATGCAATAATTTGACTTGACTATGCTTGTGATTATCATTTATGATGGGTGTCTGGCGACGAGCCTTACTATTCAAGTATAGAAAGAAAATCTTTTAGGAAATTCATAATTAATGGTTAATACAACGCATATTAGTAAGGCTTTTAGGAAAGTTATATATAGATGGTGGTTTTCGGTATGATTGTATTTTAGCTCACGTTGTTTCTTCCTACTTTCTTGACCAAATCTACATCAAATTATGGTGCGCAAATTCTTCAAGGCCCTCCCTAAACTCAAATTGATACCATTGAGAGATCGTTCAGGCATTTCGCCAGTTTCCTCCCCCACCGCACATAATTTTCATAATGATGGTAAATGTTGGATCAGCGCTTCAATGAACTACACGGACGACAAACATGCCTTAGAGAAGTATCTCTCAAGAAGCCAACTCTCTCCGCTGTCTTTAAAATTTATGGAATCGCTGAAGTCACCTGTACTACTGGGGTCCATGAAGTACCGTACTCAGCCGCCTGGCTACACTCAAAAGTATGATGCAGAAACAGCGAGAAAAAGGATCCAGAAGACGAAAAACTTCGATGATATGCTATACAATGGGTTCTATAACGAATCCAATGGACAGTATGAAGAGACCCTACGTTTCTCACTCACCCCTAATGTAGCCCGACATTGAGGTGAATCTGTTGATATCGATTTTTAATAATTTCGTAATTAGTTTATACATTTTTGCATACTTTTGTTTAGGTAGGGTTGTCATTTACATTCGCTTCCACTCGTGCACTAATCTCAAACATCACTCAATTTTGCCAAAATTTTCAATCAATGATAATTTATATGTTGTATATAGAGTCATTAATATAGGTACAGGCATCTGGGTATTCAGGAATCAAAATACTCAAATTTGAATAAATTATGTTGCTTTCCGGAGATCTTGGATTACACTAAGACTAAGACTTATTGTGATTCATAATAGTTGTACCTAACTCAGTACAGATTCTCTACATTTGCGGCAATTCAGAACATCAGTGTAGAGGGAATAATGGATGGGAACCGGCCAACAAATCCAGTAAAACATATGCCTTTGTTTGACGGATATGCCACAATGAACGGGTCTGTGTTAATGTTAATTACTAAGAAGGTCGTGTGACAGTCGCTGGTCAATAAACCGCAAACACTTCTCTTAGTTGTGTCTTGGTATGTGGCGTTTTCGTGGTTACTTGATTTTCCTGATTTGGTGGAGTTGGGCATGGAGATGGGTTAAAGCCTTTTCTAGACATTTCTCTTTTGTACGTAAATGTCCATCCACAAGGTTCCACCGGCGGATTTTTCTAGAAACACAGAAAGAGAGAGAGGTTTGATTCAGTCTATTCAAGAGTACGTCAACCATCCTAAACTGCATGGCACTAGTTGGTGTTTTACAAGACGACTATCAGGAATCACCGAGCCTCCATATTTGTAAGTTGATTGTGGAGATAGCTATACTATTAGAGAACAGATATTATCCAATTTTGTGTATATTATCGGAGTCGAGATCCATCGATATGGGAATCGGAATATCTGCAATTGGAATCAATCCGATTCTTATTTAGGGGACATACATTTCAAAGCCCCAGCTCTTGCTTGCGCATTTGATATGGTATCGATCAAGAATGATGAGTGAGGTCATGACTCGTAAACTGCAAAGTTATAGGAGCGATGAAAAAGGAAAACATGGATAAAGCCACCTTTAGTGGGTGTCTATTCTTGGTAAAGAATTACGCTCCATGAGGCTCTATAGCGGTAAGAGCGATTCGGGGAATTATTTGGCTGATTTGCATTTGCCTTTTCTCCTTCTGGCTTCATGAATCCTGCTGACAATTAGAATGTCCTAGTCATCAGTGAGATTGAACAGTCAACCGCTGGCAATATCTCTTAATCTAGATGGCCACTATTGAAAAGCCCATTTTTTGAACGTTGCTTCAATCAACCATCAACCGTGATGCGATTCACTCGTGACGGTCTTAAAGTTGGGTCAACAGAAATGACTTCATTGTAAAGACTAGTGAAGAGACAGGGGAGATGCGCAGTGGGATAAACCGGCAATGATGTAATTTTTAGGGGTTATCAGAGTTGTTGGCCATGTTGACTGAATGATTCACTTGGAAAGAGATGTTACATATGGACGATTAGTGAGAAATGGCCGATGCGATTAATCAGTGGAAGTTTCTATCATCAGCTTCACACACTCGCCCACCACACCATATGAATTCATTGCGCCTTAAGCGGTGCTCGTCTATTGTAGCTTAATTCTGCTCCATAAACGTGATGCAGAAGGCCAAGTAGACTACTTTCAACCACACTGATGAGAATATTCTCAAATTTGGAAGGTGGCCGTTTTAGGAAATCCGAATCACTGCTTGTGCCGGAATCAATCAATCAATCAATCGATATGCTCCGTAAGATGGGGATTCAAGGTGGTGATGAAGCATCAAAAATACATATGGAGACGTTATCTTTTGAGCACAATCTCAATTCTCTATCAATTCATGATGAAATCATTATTTGGTTAGTCTTGATATATGCAGCAGGGGTTGATAGAGAACGACGATGATAGGCTGGTCAATGACGCTTTTATATCGCTCTTATTCTTCACTGATAATGTGATTGCTGATAAAAGGAAGTATATAAAGTTCGCAAACCCCTATCCTAACTGGAATATAGTGATCCAATCTCCACTGACCAGCCAGCGAGCCATTATTCTCTCCCTGTATCCTGCTTATTTTCCCACATTCTGTATCAATTTTTGGAGCCTAAGCCAGCGCCGTATTGTCTTCGCACCTCTTGAATACCATGCTTACTGCTCCTTCCACCTTTCAAAACACCGAGTCGAACGTTTCTGGTGAGTATTTTCTATTTCTCCAGTCATAAATTCCCATACTAATGTTTGTGACCAGTAATTCGCAATAATATCACCATGAAAGAGTCTACTATACGCCCAAGCCTTACCGCCACTCACTCGGCCGACCGGATGTTCATCGAAAACAACATTCGAAACGACGCCTTGGTGCCACAAATTGGTCCCTTCAAGATGTCCACCGACCCTCACTCGAAAATGCTCTATGATGTTTTCAACAAAGAGCTGGACTCTGAATGCTTCTCTCCGGTCTCTACCGTGCGCCTAACATACTTCTTTGATATCGGGCGCGGCGGGGGTTTCTTGTCTATCCCACACATCGGCAGTCACGGCTCGGTTGCTACTTCATTCATAGCTCGAGTCGTCGAGCACTGGCTCGGAGACAAGCTATCAGGTTCCGCTGACGCCGAGAATTTTGTCCCGGTTCTTGAGGAGAAGGTAGACAAACTGGCACAAAGCATACTACAACGCCTGAAGGGGGAGTTATTCTCGTCAGTCACGCGATCCGAGCTCCGCTCTTTCTCCAAACTTTCGAAGGTGTTTATCGAGGTTCGTGCAGGTCACGTATTTTCACTACCGAAATGCTGTGACGACGCAACTGTGGTTCAACTTGGTGTCGAGGAATTCTTCCAAGAGTACCCGCTGTTCGTCGACATGTCAATCAGAGTTAAGCCGCTAGGACCTAACGAGCCATACACAAGCAACACTCAGATATCGCTCTCATTCCAAAACATAACCATGGGCGACCGTGATCCCTTCATTTTGTTTGAAAACATCGACCACAGTCTTCCGTTATCCAACGATCCTATGAGTATGTGAAGAGCATCGATTGATACGAGGTTTATGGGTTCTTTCAAGTCAGCCTCTCCCACTTATCCCACACAACCCCCCATTTTGTCGTTACCATGCCTTGTACTCTGATAACGATTTTGTACACAATACTCCTAATTATTATTTATCCTTGGTCGCCCTTCGAACTCACGAAGCCGCGACATCGTGGTTCGATCTACCGAGTTCTCGACATCCGCCAGCAAAATTGTACGATAGCCTTTTCTCCATAGCCAGCGGTACTTGGACAAAATAATCGTAACCTCGCCAAAATTGCTTCACTCACCTGTAAAATAAAAAAAGGATCTTTATTGAAAATGAACGTCCACCGAGCTGATATCATCGCCTGTATATCCCAGATAAAGATAAGATATGGTTTTGGAACATTGCGAGTGCGCTGAACTATCTGCCCAGCTATCGGCACATCTCTAATGATGTTAATGTTAATGTAATGTACGAGATCATCGAATCAGAGGCGTCGCTTCAAGCCATTTCATTTCTTATCTAGAAATTGCGATCCTGATATGACAGAGCTCATAGGGCCATCCTGATCAACGACGTAAGTGTAAGGTGTATGATTCATCGGTTTATTGCCATTATCAAATTAAGCACACCAAACAGCAATCAAATTAAGCACACCACTGGTTTTAGAATGTAAGCTTCATGGTCACCATGTGCCTCGATGAACGATAAGATTTGATCGTGGAAGTACTGAATTGCCGCTGCTGGCAGTCCAAACATTGACATCACACTGAACACCCAAATCCATCTCTCGACAGGCGCCCGCTCGTATCTCTCCAGACACAAATCAAACGGATACTCCTCGGCAGACACTCCCAGGCTGACGAGCTTTTCCCAGTACTCTCGCAACAGCTTGATATCCGTTTGGTTATCGCGCCATATCTCTGGTTTTACATCTGAGATGATTGTTTGTCCCAGATCCGCAGTGGGTTCCCATACACCGACCTCTGACCAGTCGACCACACGCAGCTGCTGCTCAGAATCGGATTGCACCCATATCATATTTCCTGCATGAAAATCCCCATGACACAGTGTGAAAGGGATCGTTGGATCCCGCAGATGTTTCTGAAGATTGTCCCAAGAGGTTGATGCAAACGATTTATCCACTATATCGATGAATTTGGGGGCTAGCTGGGCTCCGGAGTCACCTGAGGCCATGTGTTGCTTATACAGAGTCCATGAGGATCTGGCTCGATCAATAGCAAGTTCCCATCTTGCTCGATCTCTGCCTTGGTACCAGCCTGCTCCTTTGACCCAATCTTGATTCAATAGTGATCGATCATTCCAATGTTTAGCATGAAGCTCGGCCGCAAATCCAAACATCTTCTGCAGTACTTCCACCTGGTCAGGTGGGTTCGATAGCGTGTTGTTCGCTCCCCAGATTTGGTTGCCAAATAGGTGATTCACCCCTATTGCTTCCTTGATCCCCATTAGGTCTTCCATCAAGATAATCTGGGTGCCGGTCAAAGAGGAGCCGTATGTGAAATAAATCTTGGGCAAATATTTGGCGTAGTGGGTATCAAGCTTCTCATACGCCACCGCCTCTCGAAATTGGCCGGCAGATATAGCAGAACGGCGGTTGTTGACTCCAAGTATCGTCAGCTTCAAGATGAGAGTTTGTGGAAGAGATGGGGCTACCGCCTTGCTGTTCGCGTATGTCAGTCGAAGTCGGCATAGTGAACCAGTAAGGCCTCTATTCCCTTGAAGATCCTCGACAATAACCGACTCCACTTCGTTCTCCTCATTTAATACTCCCTTGTCGCGGAAAAGTTGAGTAATCCACTGTGGGGAAATGGACTCGTCCCCGGGGTAAGGGACTAGCCCAGAGCGGAACCATTTATTCACAAACTCGGTGATGTAGGCAACAAGGTTGTATTTTGATTTGGCACAAATCTTGGATATTTGTGGATGAAAGGACGAATATAGTACAGCACCAGCGGCAACGCCAGCGAGCGAAATAACTGCGGACTTGGAATTCATTTCGTGTTGGGTGTTTGGAGCGGAGCCTTTAAATAGGTCGGGCAGATTTTTTTTTGGAATTTCAACGCATCTGCTCAAAATCTCGATTTTAGGTAACTGCGGATGGTAATGTAGCCGTGATTGGTGGAAATCTCGTTTTAAGGTTGCCATTGCGGTTTTCATTCATCCAGAAGACATATAGAAGCTGAGGAGGGAGATATGGTAAGACACCAAACAATTAGAATCCCTTAAAACGAACTTCTTAGTTTAAGCTTGTGTGTCACTTACTATGGTAATGGGGATGATCATTTGAGGCGGGCATTCCTTGTGTGGGATGAAAAGTAATGATCATGCATCTCGGAGTTGTGAGCTGTGTCTCCGCATCATTATGCAAACCAATCTGTATTGCGGTTGGCAAACTCTAATTGCTGCTGTTTACCAATCTAATTAATGGCAAATCCTTGCTGCGGTTGAATGAGGGTCTCCAACCCCAAGGTAAGAGATGACATACTCTGAGCTGTCGTATATCACTCACGTAGGCCTTACTCATCGGTGGAATATAAAATCCGCGTCAACCGCTCGCTTGAACAATCAAGAATTTAGCCACAACACAATCGTAATGCGTAACGCTGTTATTCTGTCAATATTACTGAGCAGAGTCAACCTGCTGGAAGCGGTGAACCTGGGTGATTCTCCACCAACCCGTAACTCCCAGGACTCCTTGAAACACTCATTGTCCACCACAACATTGTCCCTTATCCTTGTGACCGTTGCTCTCGTTGTTTTGTTGCTGGCATTCGTGCTAGGTCGTCGTCTGGTGCGCCGGATCCAACATTCACGCGAGCTGAGTCGTCGAGTGAAGCTTACCTTGAGGAATCTCAACTCGGGAAATCATCCGCTGGAGGAATTGCCATTCTATTCAGTTCATAGCTCTCAGGAAAAGCTTCCACTTCCGGTTGTTGATACCATCACCAGTCGGTTAAGTGAGATCACTATGGGGGATAGCAATCCGGAAGACTCATCGTCGATATCTCCACCACCGCCAACTTATGTACGTTAAAGAAAAGTGGCTGACGACAGCTTGTAATATAGGAATACTGATACTACATAATTTAAATTGGCCGTGCTAACGGTGGTGTATAATTGATTCTGAGAGCCCCTACATGCATGCATGCATATCAATATGTAAAGTCCAACTTACCTGGCTTGGAAGTAGATACAATAAAATCCCCATCTTCCAAGTATCGAGCATTTAGAAACAAGTAGTGTGACAAGCTTGATATGAAAAGCAGAATACCACATATTGTCGATATCAAAGGTAGCTTATTTTGATGAGACATTGCTTTATTAGAACAACAATCGAGACAGCAATCGAGAATTACTATTGTCCAATGGTGGATATACTGGCTGAATGAGCAGGGTTTTGAGGGTCAAATAGCAAATCCCATCCAATCTGTGGTCCGAATTTGGGTAGTGTTTCAGCTACGGTGTGGACATCTTTGTCTCCACGACCGCTAACACAGATTAGCACATCACTATCTTTGGGCATGGTGGAGGCTAAGTTGAGAGCGGCATAAATGGCATGAGAGGATTCCAGCGCGGGGATGATTCCCTCCAACTGGGTCATCATACGGAATCCAATCATGGTCTCTCTATCATTCACCGCAATGTACTTGGCACGGCCGCTGTCCTTTAACCAAGCATGTTCAGGGCCCACTGCTGGGTAATCGAGCCCAGCACTGATACTGTGAGTTTCTAAGATTTGCCCCTTCTTATCCTGAAGCAAGTAGGTGCGAGCACCGTGGAACACACCCGGTGTTCCAGCAGCTAATGTGGCCGAATGGAATTCAGTGTCGATACCATCGCCACCCGCTTCTACTCCCACAAAGTTCACGCTTTTGTCGTTAATGAAGGGATGGAAGAGGCCTATAGCATTGCTACCACCGCCAACGCACGCAACAAGGGCATCAGGAAGTTTTCCAGCGCGTTCAAGCATTTGTTCTCGAGCTTCTCTGCCGATCACCGATTGGAACTCCCGAACAACAGTGGGGAATGGATGGGGGCCAATGGGGGATCCTACCACGTAGTGAGTGGTGGAAACGTTGGTAACCCAGTCACGCATGGCCTCGTTGACAGCATCTTTGAGTGTTCTGCTGCCTGATTCGACAGCATGGACCGTAGCACCCAGCATTCGCATCCGGAAAACATTCAATGCTTGTCGTCGAATATCCTCAGAGCCCATGTATACAATGCATTCCAGCCCAAATTTGGCACATGCTGTAGCAGTCGCCACGCCATGTTGACCTGCACCAGTCTCAGCTATAATCCGTTTCTTTCCTAGACGTTTAGCCACAAGAATCTGGCCAATGGCATTGTTGATCTTGTGAGACCCTGTGTGATTAAGGTCCTCGCGCTTGAGCCAGATCCGTGCACCACCTGCATGCTCAGTGAGCCTATCAGCAAACTGCAATTCGGAGGGACGCCCAATATATGGATAGAGAGACCGGAACTCCTCCCAGAACTTGGGGTCTTCTTTCGCCTGCAAAAAGGCGTTCTCAAATTCCACTAGGCAATCAACCAGGGCCTCAGGAACATATCGCCCACCAAATTCGCCAAACCGATGGTTTTTGGCTACCTCCTCTTCCTCTGATTCCCCTTCAGGCTTCTCAAAGACCCTTTCCGAACGTGTGTCAGCTGGTTGATCGACTCCGCAGTGGGTGTTATCTGAAATTGAGGTGCGGCCGGTGACTTCCAGTCCAAATTGCTCTACCGCATGAAGCCTGTCTTCAGGAGCGGCGCTCTTTAAAATATGAATGAACTTGCTTCCAATGACCACACCGTCGGCATGCTCCCCCACACTTTGGAAATGGTCTCGATTGGAAACACCAAAGCCAACGGCCAGTGGTAGCTCGGTATATCTACGAATTCGCTCGATCATTTGAGGAAGTTCAACGTTGATCTCATCTGTTTGTCCAGTGACACCCAGTCTACTGACGACATAGATAAAACTATCCGCAACCTGTGTCAGATGGCGAATTCTAGACTCGGAAGTGCTAGGCGCGATCAACGGAATATAGCTAAGATTCCTTGCGGAGCAGATCTTTCTGAAATCATGGGCTTCCTCCGGAGGTAAATCTACTAAGATGAACCCATTCACGCCGACCTCAGCACATTCAGCGACGATCCTCTCCTCTCCATAGCTAAGAATAGGATTGTAGTATCCCATGAAAATCACCGGAACCTTCAATCCCAACTCTCTGGCTTGCTTGACATAATCCAGACATTTTTCAATATCCGCCCCATTTTTCAACGCGATCTAAAATCGCCAGTAAATAATCAAAACCAATGTAGAGCTAATAGGAAGTGCGTACCTGATTCGCTTCTTGAATGGTAGGTCCATCCGCCAAAGGATCAGTAAAGGGAACGCCTGTTACAATTGATGTGTTAATTGACTGGAGATCAGGGGTACTGGGTGCAATAAAATATGTGTGTGCTGCTTACCTAGCTCAATGATATCAGCCCCTCCTTTCTCTAATGATAGCATAATCTGAGGGTTTCGGATGCTTCTGGGAAGCCGGCAGTTACGAACGCAACGAAGGCTGGACGGCCTAGAATGGTTCAGGATAAAGAAATGACCACTCATCTAGTGACAGCTTAAGCATACCTTCATGGCGACATCTCTTAAAAACCTGTTTAATTGCAGCGGCCATGTTGAGTAAATTAGATCTGACTTGCTGTCACTGTAGTAAGCCTAATCATATTTATAGGGCAGTGAGCTATTTGTGCTACAAACTTCAGTCCTGTTCATTTCTATCATTGCAAGGTACGTATGTAACTGCTTGTATTGCACATACACCTATGTTACTAAGTGACTCACAGAGACGCAAAACTGAGTCGACCATACTCATTTCACAAAGGTCCACTCTTTGAGTGAGATTCTCACCGAGGTTGTACAGAAATCCAGTTTGATGGAGGGTAAGCAGGGCTAGAGCCAGAAATACGGGTTCCTTAACAGCAGAAGATAGACCACTTCAATAGAGACTTCCAACTTGGATTTTTCGGAATTTTTTGAGGATATTTATGCCGTTTCAACATGGTCTTGTTATGGTATTCCACGCAGCTGAAGTTATAGCTTTTTAGGAAATCCTAGTTAGGTGTCAGTTTTCATATGGTATTCCTATGGTGGTCCATCAAGAATTTCTGACAGGAGCACACTGATGTTCCTACTCTCTTCCTGTTTCTTACCACTTACAACCATAAATTTTGTATCGCTCAAAACTTAAGAGGATGTTAGGGAGTGATATGACATGATGAGCCACGCTCTAATACGTCCATTAGGCCTGGTTTTTTAATGTTGTTTAATCCAAGTTCCAGTTCTGCTAATAGTCGGGTGGTATTCTAAAAATCTCCACTAAGCTGCCTGGAACATGTTTCTCGACCACAGAGTAGCATTCTCTCCACGTATCAAGCAAACATGCAATGTGAAATCAAGTATAAAAGAGGGTGAGACTTGCTTCAATGAGTGCCCACGAAAGTGTAACAAACTCATCTAAAGAGAAATCATGAGTTATGTAGTCGGCCGGGTGGTGAATGGCATGCCATCCCGGAGAACCTCGCAAAAGTGAATGTCAATCTGGTTGAATGGACCTGCAGTCTCTCCAGACATTCGACCTGAGCTTCCAGAATTCTTCATCGGAGTTGTATTGTAATGGATGTATATGTATTGAATTGGGAATCTCCAGCTTTGTATTTCCTGATGCATATGTTTGGATTTATTGCAGCTATCAAATGAAGCACACCACTGGTTTTAAGATATAAACTTCATGATCACCATGTGCCTCGATAAATGTTAGGATTTGGTCGTGGAAGTACTGAATTGCCGCCACTGGCAGCTCAAATACTGACATTAAGCCAAACAACCAGATCCATCTCTCGACAGCTGCCCGTTCATATCTCTCCAGGCACAAATCAAACGGATACTCCTCTGCAGACACTCCCAGGCTGACGAGTTTTTCCCAGTACTCTCGCAACAGCTTGATGTCCATTTGACTATCGCGCCATATCTCTGGTTTTACATCTGAGATGATTGTTTGTCCCAGATCCGCAGTGGGTTCCCATACACCGACCTCTGACCAGTCGTGCACACGTAGCTGCTGTTCAGAGTCGGAATGCACCCATATCATATTTGCTGCATGATAATCTCCATGAGTGAGTGTGAAGGGAACCTTCTGATCCCGCAAGTGCTTCTGTAGATTATCCCAAGAAGCGGATGCAAACGACTTATCCAATATCTTGATGAACTTGGGGGCCAGCTGGAGTTCAGATTCCCCTGAGGCTATGCGCTGCTTACACAGCTCCCATGAAGTTCGGGCTCGATCAATAGCAAGTTCCCATCTTGCTCGATCTCTGCCTTGGTACCAGCCTGCTCCTTTGACCCAATCTTGATTCAATAGTGATCGATCATTCCAATATTTAGCATGAAGCTCAGCCGCAAATCCAAACATCTTCTGCAGTACTTCCACCTGGTCAGGTGGGTTCGATAGTGTGTTGTTTGCTCCCCAGATTTGGTTGCCAAATAGGTGATTCACCCCTATTGCTTCTTTACCTTCCATTAGATCTTCCATCAAAATAATGAACGTCCCAGTTAAGGAAGAGTCGTATGTGAAGTAAACTTTTGGTAAATATTTGGCGTAATGGGTACCCAGCTTTTTGTACACCACTGCTTCTCGGAAGTGGCCAGCTGATATAGCACAGCTGCGACTGTCGACTCCAGCAATAGACATCTTCAAGATAAGAGTTTGGGGAAGAGGCGAAGTACCCGCTTCGTTATTGGCATATGTCAGTCGAAGTCGACTAAGTGAGCCACCAAGCCCTCTATTACCCACAAGATCTTCGACAACAACCGACTCCACTTCGTTCTTCGAATTTAATATTCCACTGTCCCTAAGTGCACGAGTAATCCATTGCGGGGACATGGAGTCATCCCCAGGGTAAGGGAGATGCCCGAAGCGAAACCATTTGTTAAAAAACTCAGTGGTGTGGGCAATGAATTGACATTTTGCTTTGAGGTAACGCCTGGAAATTTGCGGAAGAAGGGCTGAGTATAATACAGCCCCCGCGGCAATGCTAGCAAGTGTAATGATTGCAGTATTAGATTGCATCTTGCACTGGTTGATTGTTCGACAGAGCCTTTAAAAAGGCTTGGTGGCTGCGGATTATGGCGGGGCTGTGATTGGTGACGACTGCTGCGGTTTTCATCCAAGCATACAGAGATTGACAAGGCGCTATAGGGAAATGCCGAAAAATCAAGCTTACAAACAGAATACAGTTAAATCGAACCAGGTAGTTGGGGATATAGGTAAATGCTCCTCCCTATGGTAATGGCGTAGAGCCTAGATTGACCAAATATTATTTAAGGTATTGGTTGAGTCTGACCCATCTAGACTCCTCTCAATATATGTCTCCATGTAACTATCCCTAATTCATAATTTGCTACGGACACATCTGGATTCACTAACCCCAAGGCGAACGTACATCCCGATACTCATTGTTGGAATATAACATCTGCTTCGGCTGCTTGCTTTAACCAACAAGGAGTTATCAATAATACTACAGTAATGAGTAGCGCTGATTTCCTGTCGATATTGAGGGACGAATTGCTTATTATCCACAGATAGCTGGGGAGAATAGCAAGAAGTTGTTGTAATCTTTATCTAGAAGCTAAGGCAATGTGTACAATTCCTAGGTCTGAGGTGGGAGAAATTGAGCAATGTTGAGCTAATTCCTAGTTAGCTATGCCGGAGAAGTGAGAATCTGAGTAACTCCGTAAATAATCAAATCTGGCTTGTAGTAGCTGATTCTGGCTCGTTGTGCCAGTAGACTAGGGTTCGGGGTGATACAGCGAGTATTGCTGAGACCTTGGAAATGGCCACACGCTCTATGTTATCTTGTTAAGAATTCTGCTGACAGAAACCAAAGTGTAGCAAAGGTCAACCAGTTTGTACTATGTATCTAGAAAATGACACCGAATGCAAATATAAGCAACCTTGCAACGTATTACCAACTACTCTATGATTGCTCCGATCAACTTGTTTGGTTCCATAATAGCGCGAACATACACTCGGCATACATTTCACGAACTATATTTCGAAACAAGATGCCCGTGAAGGTAAAATATCACTAATGAAAGCTCAGTTGGGCTATAGGAAATGGTTCGCCTGCTACTTCTCCGAGAATGCTAAAGGTTCCGTTAGATACCTTAATATGATAATTTCGGTTATTAAATTGGGGCCCTCGACACGGACGACCCTGAAAAGACATAACAGAGCAATTATATCTTTCGAAGTGTCAAAAGTTTGTTGAATATTCGATCTATGCATGCTGGGCTGGTATGGGAGATTAGACACCGATACACTAAAAATATGCTATTTTAAACCGAACCATAACTAACAATCATATACATATATATGTACACTCGGAAAAGATTGAGAATAAGAGTGGGTTTTAATTCAAGGTAAGAATCCTTTCTTGGCTCGCATTACAAGGAATCAACGTATTCTTGAACATCTTCGATTGGGCGAGCCTCGTGATTTCGGACAATATATATGCGAGAGTCGAATGCTTCACAATCCTCCGTCTCTGCATCCTCATTCATGCCACCGGTCTCTTGCACGAAGCACTGATCGTGAGATACCAAAACAACTGCACCTTCAAATGTTGCAATAGCCTTTCTCAACCCCTCGATGAATTCTAGATCCAAGTGATTGGTGATTTCATCCAACAGAAGTAGGTGAGGATTTGTTAACATCGTTGTTGCTAGGACGACCCGGGATTTCTGTCCCCCAGACAAGGTATTGAGAGGCTGCAAAGGAACATTGCCCGATAATCCGAAATTCCCAAGATACCTCCTGATTTCTTGAGTATCCCTTAGTGGAATGGTGCTGCATTCATCCACTTTCTTCTTGATAAATGTAGCAGCTGATTCGTTGCTAATGTTGTGAGAAGTATCCAACACGTAAACTTGGATTCCTTTCAATGGTTCCCTTGGTTGGGCGTAAGGTACCATTGGTTAGATCCACTAATGTGGATTTGCCACTTCCATTTGCCCCAACAAGACCGATTCGTGACCCAGGCTCAATACTTATGGAGATAGATGTCACTACATCAGCTTTAGCACCCGGGTATCTGAAGAATATGTTACGTAGCTGCAGCATTGGTGCATTGCTTCGAAGAGGATCGGGCCGAGGGAAAGTGAAGGTTACAGACGGCTCAGCTATCTCAACACAACCTAAACCCTGGCCGTTTCATACCAACCTTCTCGGTAGGACACCTTGAAGCGCTTACCATCCTCTGTTTTGTCCATCCCCATTCGCTCCAATTTCTTCTTTCGCGACGCAACTAATCCCAATCGTTTATCGTCGCCACTAGATTTCGCATGCTGAACGGCTTTCTCGATCGACTTCTGGATGTGCATCTTTTTCTCTCAATGTTGTCATGCAGATTCTGTTTCTTCTTGGCTACGTCTTCAGTGTTATTTTGTAGTCATCATAGTTGCCAGGGTGGTACGACAGAGTCTTGTTTTTGAAACAGATAATCTCATCCACCACTGAATTCAAAAAATGTCTATCATGAGATATAATTACAAGAGTTTGGTCGGTGATTGATGACAGGTAAGTTCTAAGCGAGACAATGGCCGGCAAATCCAGATGGTTTGTGGGCTCGTCCAGCAATAGAATGTCGGGTTTCATGTACAGTGCCTGTGCTAAAGCCACTCGCATACGCCAACCACCGCTCAACTCCGCAACAGGTGCATCCTGTTGTTTCTGGCTGAATCCAAGTCCTTTCAAAATGTCTCGGATCATTTCATCCTCATCGTCATCCTCTAGCAGGGATAGCTTGTCGTAGAATTCAGAAAGCATCTCGTAAATGGCCGAGGTTTCTATTTTTGGTAAATCTTCAGCATTTGCTAACTGTTCGCTGCTGCGTTCGCTTCAGATTGACGTGCTTTGGTTCGGGCCTCCAAGCCTCGCTTGCCACTGCGCTTGGTAGCGTCCTAATTGTCCAATTCGGCTTGCTCATTTGCTTTTTGCGCCATGACATAGTAGGCTGCCCTGTTCAATGCAGCCGGTGTATTGACTTCAAGTGCACCCTCTAGCTCAGATATATTATCCATCAACTTGCAACGTTGAACGTTAACACTCAAAACAGTTTCGAACACGGTTCTGTTAAAGGCTTGGCACTCTGATTCCTGCAACTGCTCTATGTACAATGCGGTAATGTTCTTGGGGAATCCAATAAGCTTACCGCAGCCCAGGCTTTTGAGTAAGGTTGATTTCCCAATACCATTCCGCCCGATAAGGCCGTAGTGAGTGCCGGCTTTCAACAAAACCCGTTCAAATTAGTCACCAAGTAGTGTGTATTTGCGCCATAAGCATCTATTTTGTCTTACCCAGTATTTGTGAGCCACAGTACCCTTCTGGTTACATCGTGATGCGGAAAAAAGGTGTCGAACCATGTGAAGCACATCATTAGTTGCCCCGCTGCGATTCTCTTAGTTACACATCCTTTCATTCTAACCTCATAAATGACACTCAAGGCAGCATTCCATATCATCAACCCAGTATGTAGCATCTAATGGGGTGTATCTATTTTGGCAAGTTCAATGCTAGTCGATATGCTGTTTCGGGATCGGATTTTCCATTTTAAAACATTCCACTGCGGAAGCAATATCGTCCCGAAATAATGGATATTGCTTTTTCCTGGAATGGATCTAGATACAAAGAGCCCTAATGATGATTTAACTAATTGGGGCCTGGTCCAGATTCTCCAGCAATAAGGATGTTCGATATAATGGCTAATACGAAATACACAAATATGACTCCGTTAATATGCTACACATGGACATTCCAGTGCACAGTAGCAACTGGGTGAAACTAACCTAGTATTTCATTGATGCCCAGACCCTTCATAACCTGTAAGAATTCCCTTCCATACATTGGTCATCTGAGGATAGACAACAAGCATTGAGAACCCAGCTGTTTATGTCAATTCCGAAAGTTATAACATTCAAAGTACATTTTGGCAGATTGACTTGTTCGGTTTCTATGCCGACTGCTCTACAGTAACAACTTCATCTGCCTTTGGTTTGGAATCGGTAATCCAAAAGCTTTGAATTAGTGAAATAAAGCTGAACAACGTGAGCAGTATCCACGAGAATTGGTGATTCAGTGGATAGGATAACCCTGACTTGAGCGACCAACTCCACAAGAATCCACCAAGAGCGGGCGAGGTGGCTCTGGTAAAAGCAGCTACACATTGTGCCACTCCATTAACAGTACCCAGCTTCTCGCTGGGAACGTTGTTATTTAGCTAAATGCAGTGAGTGGTTAGTTATCTGGAGATTGAGGATTCAATTGTGGGAGTTACATACCAAAATAAATATATTGGTGAAAGCGCCCGCCCCGCACAATGCTTTGGATGTCAAGTTGAACACAACAAAGGCCCACACCCAGCCATCATTCCAGCCCTCAAACTCCACTTTCTTTGCGACCACCGAGCCAAGCTGGAAGGAAAAGAAGGTGACCACGTATGCAACAAGACTCCACCTGTAGTAAGCTAGGGTTCCAAGATAACGTTGGAATAGCGGGTATACAACCAGCTGCCCGATAATGAGAGTAATGCCTCCTGAAGAGAGTGCAAGACCAATGTTAGATACTGTAAAGGAAAGACCGCCAAGACGGACGGGTGTCGAAGCCCAAACGGGGAATAACTCATCAAAAAGCGTAGTTTGAAAAGCCAAAAAGCAATAGCTTGAGATGACCATGATGACGGGGAAGGTGAATGGACTGGAAGAACCAGTCACCATAGTTGAATGTAAGCTATTTTGATCACTTAGAAGAGGTGAACTCTCGGTTGGGGTGGATGCTGACGGATCAACATTAATTGTTCTCTTAGGCTTCAAGGTCTCCTGCAACACGAAAACACCTACTACAAAGGCAGGAACTGTAATCGACGCGGCAGCGGTACAAGGAAGTAGATAAGGATACTCCTTGAATAAGGCCACAGAGCCGAACAAAGATGGAAATTGCTCGGCCGGATTGGACAGTAAGCCTGCAATTGAAGGGCCGACTAACGACGCCACAGTGTTAGCCGCTTCCAAGTTGGTAAAGAATAGGACATCATAGTATACTCACCGATAACACCCACGCCCCACGTCAATGAGAGAAGACTAAAACCTTTAGCTGAAGCAAACAAATGTCAGTTACATTTCCGCTAATTGATGTCGCAAACAATAAGCATAAGCTCTCACATTGATTGGTACGATCAGTCAGCTCTCCAATGACAGTCTTGACAACCCCAGCATTTCCGTTGAGGAGCCCGCTTAGACAACGAGCAAAAATGGCAAAGGGGTAGGACTTGCTGAGACCAAGTAAAATACAGCCAACCAAGTTTCCAAGCATCCCAAAAAGGATGATTGGTCGACGACCAATGCGATCCGATAGCACTCCCCAAAATAGACCAGATAACATCTGAGACACCGAGAATACTGCTGCCAACAAGCCAACATAGTATCCTATATCTTTTTCCTCTCGAGCAATTCCGAAATCACGCACCTACCAACGAAGCTTAGAACAGAGGGGGTGTAAATGAAGGTCTAGTAGTCACAGTACCATCTGAAAAGCAATCAAGGTTAGCACAATGCAGGAGCAGTAGCCCCGACAACTTGGAGTCTTACATAGTACATGAACGGAAATATAACTGTGAACGTGATTGGCTCAGCCAGGAGCACACAAGTCAAGACGAAGAACTGAGCCTTGGGCAAAGGAGTCTCCTTTACGCCGGACGACATACTGAAAAATGTGTTTGTATACATGCCAGTTACTCGCTTTGAATTTTATATATTTCAAGTGCTGTCCTATCCGCAATCCCCTGGGCGTCCGCAATCCCAAACAACTGGTGCTATGCTCAATCACACCCAATTGGCCAATGATGCTAATCAAAAATGGAAGGATGGTCCAGCCATTTCTGACTACAGCCTAATTGGATTATACATGTATCCTAGATATGGATATCTGCGCTTGGGGTAGCTTAGATATAAGCCAAATTAATTCTCCTCGGGGAAAGTTTCTAATATGGTTTTCATACAGTACTCTGCTGATGTTTTCATTCACGTTTTTGTATGTTTGTGACTCTATAATTGGTGAGCTGATTAATGCAAAATTTGGCATGGGAGCTACTGTGACTCAAGTCCTTGTAGGTGAATAACTGCTTGTTTTCAAGATAGCCATGGTGTGATTTTTGTGTTTTGCACCCAGAAGTTCCATATTGTAGCCACTTAAGTCTTAGCTCATGTACTTAACCACTCTCTGATGAAGTTCCTTGGTGGGATTTACTTTGTTTTCACCAACTATCATAGTACATAAGCCCCAAAGCTTTGCAGAATGCTGCTTGGGACTATACTAAGCAAACAAGGTGTGCCTGATTTTCCAAGACCATGAAATAGCATAAATTTCAGAATTACACCCAAGATGCATTAACTTGGAGAGATAAAAGTGTTGTAAAAATTTGTAATTCCACCTAAGTATTCACCTAACAAAGTCACTTAGATCTTTACCTACAAATTCTAGAAAATACTAACCAAATTCCCTGTTGGGATTTACTTGTGATATTTTCACCATAATATTAGGTACCCAGAACATGAGAATTCTCAAAGTTGTCTAAACAGCCCCAAGCTTTGCACACATGTTCTTGGGACTTTTCTAAGCCTATTCTACATGCTTGCTATGCCAAGCCCATATAAAAGTATAGACACCATTTTCACATTCAAGGAATTATCAAGTGAAAGCCACATACCCTACTTGCTCTCCCAGTCACTTCCAATATCTCCAAAACTCTTACAACAGGTTATGAGCTCCAAGCTGTCACTCTCTGTAATGTCTACTACTGCTATTACTGAAACTTTTCTCTCTGCTGAAAAGTTAGATGAATCCAGCTAGCAAGTGTAGAAAGTGAAGATGAAGATGCTGCCACAGGAAAGAGGCCTTTGGGATATTGTTATGGGAGAAGAATGCCCTCTTGAAAATGTGGGAGAGAAAGCCTTAAAGTACTGTTGTAAAAGCTCATAATTCCATCTAAATATTCACCTAACTTAGTCACTTAGATCATTATTTTCAAATCCTAGAGAATACTGACCAAATTCCTTGTCAGGATTTACTTGGAATATTTTCACCAAAATATCAAGTACTCAGAACATGAAAATTTTCAAAGTTGCCCAAAGAGCTCCAAACTTTGTACACATGCTCTTGAGACCTTTTTAAGCTTATTATATGTGCTTGGTATGCCAAGACCATGTAAAAGTATAAATACTACTTTACATCCAATAAATCATTATGTGAATACAATATGATTTACTTGTTCTCCCAATCACTTCCAATATCTCCAAGACACTTAGAACAGATCAAGAGCCCCAAGCCTTCACTCTCTGTAATGTCTACTACTTGTTGTGCAACAACATTTAAAACTTGGCCCATTTTACTCCATTAGAATATATAGTATCCTAACTGATTTTCCCTAAACTAAACATAACGAATCCCAGTTGTGGTGTAATTCATCTCATCTCAGAATCTATCTTGAGTTCTCACACCTGATCAATTCTCATGTGGCCATTTTGTTATCAGCTTGTCTGCCAAGCCTTCCCAGGTGATTAGTCATCTGAGATCTATCTAGCAACTTAGTGGTTACTACAACATCAGCTGATTGATGGTACAAATTTTCATTTATCTTATGCACCTATCAACACCCCAATAAGTTTCAATTAGTCCAGTCTCTTAGGGGGGAGACAGTCATCAACAGGTGAAATCTTTATTTCAGTTGAAACAAAGAAGCCAGCACTACTGTTGTAGTTTGATACAAGAGTGTGTAGCTGAGGGGAGTTTGTAAGTAAGTTAATAAGAAGTGATGATAGTTCTTCAGTGCTCAAGATACTGTTCAGTGGGAAGGGGGGTAGCAAGAGAGGTAAGAATGACTTGTGAACAACATTAATGAGGGGAATGTGATAAGGATTGATATTCATCATAAAGGGAGTGTGCTGCTGCAGATATTGCTGCCAAAGGTCTGTCAAGTACTTCAGGTAGGCCAGCTTGGGTTTTTCTGACTGCAGAATATAGTGAGCAAACTTCTTGACTTCAGGATCTCCAAGTATAGTTCTCCAGCAGGAGCCAGGTGTTGTGTGGTGTGTTCTCTTCCAGGCCTTAATCAGTGGGTTGTTGCAGTTGTGAAGTCTGAGGTATAATCTGGTTCTAAGGTAGAGAAGTCTGATCCAATAGGGCATAAACCCAAAAGCACCAAGAATAGCATGTCTGTAGTGGCATTCAGGCAAATGAGGCACCAAGGAGGCAATGCACCATACTGCAAACTTGTCAAGCTTAGTGCAGTCTCTAGAAGTAAGAGAGAGAAGTGGTAAGCCAAATTCCAGGACAGGGAAGACAAACTGCTTGAGTAGAAGAAGGCAGCTGGGAGCTGAAGTTGTAGGAGGAGTAACAGCCAGTAGCTTGTGGAGTGCCTGTCTTGCCAGGATAATTCTCTTCTTCAGGTGTGCTCCAGAGTCTAGTCAGTAGGAAGGAAAGGAAAGCCAAGATATGTAGCAGAAACCTGAGCAGGTAGAGTGGAGTTCTCCAAGTTGATGGGAGAGCCCAAAGGTACTGTCTTTGCAATGGAAAGCTGGAGATTATTCTTCTGCAGATACTGGTGGATGGTCTGGGAGTCTTGTTGCACATTGGAGGAGGATATTCTGAAGTCATCAGCAAAGAGAGTAACCAGGCAGTCAGCTGAGAATCTTGGGAAATCATTCAGGAAGATGGCAAACAGTATATGACTAAGCACAGAGCCTTGAACCACTCCATTAGGAACTGAGAACACAGCTGATTGCTCACTTGGGTGCAGAATTTTTGCTTGTGGATCCAGAAACAGAGACCTGACAAGGAGGGTGAGAGCGGTATTGGAGAAGCATTGCAACTTGGACCAAAGCAGATTTCTGTCAACTGAAACAAAGGCCTTAGTAATATCAAACAGAACAGAGGGATACTTGCACTGGAGAGAGTGATCTTGGCTAAGTATGACTGCATATTCCAAGGAGAGGCCAGGAACAAAGCCAAACTGTGCAGGATGAAACTTGAGGGAGTCAGAGTAGAGCTCCTAAGAAAGCAGAAGCTCAAACACCTTTCTGCAGGTGGGCAGCAGAGATATTGGCCTGTAGGAGCTAGGATCCAGGTGCTTTGCTTAGGGTTCGGGTTCTGGTGCTTTATTGGGATAAGGAGTATTGTAATGGAACATACATGCTAAAGGAGCCAATGCTAGCTGATGTGAAGCCTGTGTAAGCAAGAGGGATAGCTGGGAGTGTTCAGAGTGTGAAAATTATGTCAAAGTGGTTTGAACATGAAAGGGCTAAGGTGATCTCATAGTAGCCGGTAATCATTTGTGTTAGTGGTACAGATATTTCAAGGCAGAAGCTCAGGTCTAATTGCAGCTATTATGCAATTAATCTTCTGACCAAAGCTCTCTGAGTATGAAACTAGAAGAGTGCATCAGTATCCTTGAATTCAAAGCATCTTTCAGCATGAGTATAATAGAAGGGCTGCTTGCAGATTGGGCACTTGGAGCCCAGACATATGGTATTCATCCTCCATCTTATAGCCTGGAGGGAATAGAAGGTGCTCTTCAGGTACAATGACACATCAGCACCACTATGTGTGTGTCTACTGTCTTTTCTGATAAGCTTAATTCTATCCCTTGATGTAGTAACTTGTGATATATTCTGAAGTCTCCTTTGATGCATTGCAACCCAAAGGGGAATCTGTCCACCAGGAGGTGCACTGCTGTTGGCTAGTACATATTGTTTGTAGCCATCTGGGCAATGTACTCCTTTTTTGATTAAAGAGTTTGGAGTAGTGTCTATTCTTCTTCCTACAATGGCATCTACCAAAGCCCTCAATGGGTTGTCAGGGCTAGACTTTGCAAAGTGCTGGCCAAACTTGATACTTAAAGTCTCAAATCTCTGGGATACTGATTCAATGCCAGTCAAGCTTTGAATCAATCTATGGTACTCTTTAGTATTATATAGAGAAGAACTTACTACCTAGCCTAAGCTTTCCCTTTGTACTAGTTCAATTCTGTGCAAGATATCAGGGCTGAGAGTGAAGTGCATCATTGGGGCAGAGTACTCCCAGCAAGATCTTAGGAAGGATTTGAACAATTGCAGTCTAACAAGGGGGGGCCATCTTGAACCTTTTGCCTGCAAAGTTCTCAGTAGTGCAAGAGCTTTTGATATACATTTGTCAACATAAAGTTGCCAATCAACACCAGTGCTACATACAGGTAGGCCTAGATAGCTGTAATAACTGGGAGCAGGAAGTGCCACTCCATCTAAGCAATGACTCCATTGTGCTGAGGGACCAACATAAGCAGATTTTGCAACATTCACCTGCATACCATTGTTGTGGCACCAAACACTAAGACATTCCAGCATGTGATTGGCATGTTCTCTATCCTTTGGAAG